>PVJA010054116.1:0-11702 GCA_004027025.1 Myocastor coypus
AAAAAAAATCCTTAATTACAATGCATGGAACGCAGAGCTAGATTGGTGAGATGAGCTTTAGGAGGCTTAGATTCAATAGCCTCCAACGTCACAAGCTTCACTGGTGGCACACTGCAATTGCAAAACCTTTGATTGTATATGTATCTGCTTCCTCTTAGTCCAAAGAGAAGTATATTCTTTCCTGTTTTTTTTTTCTTTTCTTTCTTTCTTTCTTTCTTTTTTCTATGCAACATTAATAGGGGGGTGGGTCATGCCCACACACTGAACTCTATAGAATGATTGTGAGGACAATATGCAATATGTCAACTTTCAAAGTAAAAAAGGGGGAAAAGAAAAAAAAGAAAAAGTAATGTGGATTTAGAAAGGTTAATGTTTAGTTGTTTGATCAATCTTATATACCTATATGTATTAATCTAAAGTGATCCGATGATGAAAATATGTAATATAACCATTGTTAAATTTAAACAATAAAAGAATTGAAAAAAAATTTTAAAAAAAAAACAGACTGGTGGATCTTTCTGGCCTTTGAGAGCCATCTGTTGTTTATTTGCGTGAGGTGCTAAATTACTTGAACTCCCAGTGTGCACACCTATAGCAAAACGACTCTTCTCCATCCCAGCACAGGGTAAGGATGTGCCAAAAAAACAGATTTTTCAGTTCTGAGAGTCAGGTACCATAATTCTTAATATAAAGATGACCTAAACAAGAAAAGAAAGTGACTAATTCTGTCTCAGAAGCTGCTTTTCATTCCTTGTCTCAAAAAAGAATATAGGGGATGTGGAGAGCTAGAGTGATGGGGAATTTTGGATTGAGAAAGTTGGCTAGTTGTCTCTTTCTCACTTAATTGTCATTAAAGTAATTAAGCCATCATGGAGCCTGAGATAACTTGTAAGCCCTAATTGTGGAGGGAAAAGGAAAAGGCAAGTTAGACAGCAGGGAATGAAATTTGACTGTTAGTTTTGTTCTCCCTGGTAGGGCAACAACTATGAAGTAAGTAAGAACTTTACAGTTTATGGTACCCCAGAGCTCTAACATCCTGAAGGTTCATATAAGGCCTGAGGAACATCACATGCTCAGTCAGGACCAAAGCAGCATTGTCTGCCCCAGAGCCACCAAGGTGAGTGGTCCTCACAAGCCTCGTGTTTAGTCACCTATGCCAGGTATTTTGTCAGAAGTATAATTCTTAATATCTACCTTATTAAGGAAGGCAGTTGCTCAGAGTGTCTGCTGTCTGAAAGCCTTCATTCTTTTACTAATGTCAAAATGTCCTAACCTGGTGCTAAAACCTAATGGGACTCTTTCCAGGAGGTATCACTCCCCAAATACTTCAGCTTCTATACCCCTGTTCTTGGATCTGGGGCCTAGGAGAGAGTGCTTGGGTGGATTTTTGCCTAAAGTTTGTGTAGGCATTAGTCTTGCCAGTTTTCTTTGCCTATGAACCTTGCATTCTTCCAAATATTAGAAGATAAAAATGTCTGGTAAGTTTGTCATTCAAACTATGGGATTTTATTCTTGGTCCCCAACTTCATCCACAATTTGACTGTCAACCTCTTTACCTTTCATCATACTTGTTCAACTCCTTTTTGGGTGTATTTTTCCAATATGGGGAATCATTTAAGTTGTATATACTCTATGAGCATGTGTATCTTATAAAAAGGTGTTTTGTCTATGTTGATCCTTGTGGTTACTCAGTCCTTAGCAATTATACCATACACAAACATTGACTTCATTCTTCTATTGCTGCTCAATGTGGCAATTACAAAAAAAATTAGTTTTGAGGAAATTTCTACTAACAATTTCCTTGCTGTGGTTCATTATAGCCTAAAGTGACTCAGTTTAATTTTATCCTTACCTTATTTCATCAGGCTCCAATAGCACCATAATTTCAGTTAAGAAAAACTGAGCCTGGGATGGGTGTACTTCTTTGCCTAACATGTAGGTGTTAGGTCCATGTAGGACATTTCACATTGATAAAATGCCAAGTCTGTCCTATAATACAGTTTATTTTACTTTCTCCCCAAATCTGGAAAAACTAGTGATCCCTTTCTTTCTCTGAGGCAATATTCAGTTACAGTGCAAAGCAATAACCTTGTTGTCTTCAAGACTGATATTAGTGATCTGATGCTGCATTTTGAAATATTTGAAAACAAATGAATGGGTAGAAAAAATAGGAATATGCAGAATATAAGCGCTCATGCACATACAGAAATACAATTTGATAATTTCATCATGGTTTTGGGACATTTTGAATGCAGTCCATTTAAATAGTCCCAATCTGTACTTAATAAATCTACACATGTAATCTATTAGCTAATATTCTGCACTTATCATTAAAGCTGGTAACAGAATTCACTATGTGTAACTCATTTGGGATTGTACAATACTTTATCTAGGCATCAGTCTCTCCATTTTTCAGAGAAAAAAAGTTTGAAAGACATTGACCAGTATTACTAAAGGCATGGTGTTATCTGTCATTAAACCTGGTTGCAAACTTATTCATATTGTTCCTTCTGACACAACTTTCATGACATAAAAATCTGAAGCAGCCATTTAGCTTTTAAAGGGAAAAGAGGGGGGAACATTTGTAAAATACATTCCAAATATTTAGAATGTACTGTATCCTGTGCAATCAAAACAGAGTCTTGGGCACTTTATATCTGAAACTTTATCCTATAGTTTGATATGAATGTCTAAGTGACAAATGAGACTAAATACTATAGCCAGCTTTTTTGTTGTTTTGTGGGTGTTATGTTTTGTTTAACTGGGGATCCAGTTCAGGACTTTGTACTTGCCAGACAGAAGAATATAGATTTAAAACTATTAAACCCTATTCTGACCTGAGATGTAAAAATAAGATTGGATTGAGAAAAACTATTGTTAACTAAGTGGGGAAAAAAGCTTAGGTTAAACTGGCTGCAATGTTAACAGAAATCATTCATTCTCCTAGCTTTACATATAGTTGTAAAATGTCATCATAACTTTCTATTTTAGTGATCTTTTTGCCAATCTGAACCAACCTACTTTGCTACACACTGCCTATATTTAGGATACCTAATTCATACATTTCCCTCATCTCATGATAGCAAACATTACCTCACTATGACCCACATCTGATTCGAACTTGATATCCATACATCCAACTTGAATTAAGCCAGCCTTCTTTTGCAGACTGAAGTCACGCAGTAGAACATACGTACCCTTAGAACCCAATGATGGAACACTTGTGGGCTCCAGCCAGTTTGCTGTCTCATTATTTTCAAACAACAGACATGTCTCTGGATGGTGTGTGTTCATGAGAATTAAGCTATTGAGTGTTATTTGGGAAGATTATGTAGACTGATGTGATATTGAGGACCACAAAGAACCTCAATAAATATTTGTGAACCAGTGAAAATAGATTCAACTTGGGCTCTAGGAACAAAAATATCATGAAGATATAGGAATAAAAACATCATTGATGATATCAAGGCTGGAGACATAAAATATTTATGGGCACTATTCTGATTATCAAACATTGAAACAGGAAAAATTCTTTGTACAGAACTCTACAGCATTACATACTATAGTGACTGCCCTTATATGTCAGAAAATGTGTAGGACGTGACATTTTTAAAGTTAATATCATTGCTGAAGTTTTCTTTATGAAAATACTTTCTAGACAAGTTTTTCTGCCTGGAAGTATGAAAAGAAATAATCTAGAATTGTAAAGACGACAATTTGCTTGTGAACAGCTTTGAAATTATAGGAAACATTTCAGTTATTTATTTAAAACTGAGAATCAAACTCAGGACCTTGTGCTTGCCAAGCAGACACTTGTACCTCTGAGCTATACTCATAGCACAGGGAACATTTTTAAAAATAATGTTCAGTTTCTCAATAGACAATGAAAAGCAATCTATAAATGTCTTTCTCATTTATTTGGCTTTTAAAATAGTATAATGCTTCTTTTCATGAAATGAAAAAGACTGATTATACAGACTGCAAGACTGTTGTTTATCTGGTGAGGGTGATCCAGGGTCTGCCTAGATGCACCTGTAGTCTCCTCCCAGGGGCACAGACCATTAATATAATGAGATACTTAGGTAGAAGGAACTTATGACCACATCTATTTAGCACATCTTTCCCTGGTCTTGTTTTCTCAGTTCTTTGATAAATAAGAATTTACTCTGTTCAATCACAAATATACCAGCTGAACATACTACAAATTGGCAAAAGTGACAATTATTGTTACTGTCTACTGGGAAGATAAGTAATATGATGGATTTGTGTCACTTTCATGGTTATTTCCAATGCCAGGTTTCAGGCTGTCATGGGTGGAATCCATGTCTGGAGTGTATTTCATCTTCACAAATGCCACCATTATGTTCTCTAGATGCAGCTTCCATGTTTCTCTACAAAAGTCCTCTTGAAAGAAAAGTTCTTGGTATGCTTTTCTATCTTCTTTTCTTTTCTTTTTTTTTTTTTTTTTTTTTTTTTTTTTTTTTTTTTTTTTTTTTTTTTTTTTTTTTTTTTTTTTTTTTTTTTTTTTTTTTTTTTTTTTTTTTGTCTTTTTGGGACGGGTCTCACTATGCAGTTCAGGCTGGCCTTGAACTCACTTTTGTAGCCCAGGCTGGTCTCAAACTCACACTGATCCTCCTGCCTCAGCTTCCTAAGTGCTGGGATTACAGGTGTGCACCACCACGCCCGGCTTTTTCTACCTTCTTAAATTAAATATTTTCCTACATGTTTTAAGCTCATCTTTAGGAAACACTTTCAGGATAAGGATTTTGTACTTTCTGTGCTTGCTTATATAACTTTCCATCCATTTGTGCTGGTTCACAGAGATGGATCCTGGCTGAATGATGATATGCTCAGTGGGGGAGAAACATAATGAGAAAAAAACGTTTCATTTCACTTTCCAGAGAATTTGAATGAACTATGAATTTTGCTATGCTATGTGTGAAAGAAAACTAGGTCACTGTTGTTTGAACATATTTATTTTGAAATGACAATGGTGGTGATCTGTGCCCCAAGCCTAACACAAACAGAAATGTAGAGTCACACAGAAATCTTGCCCCCTCAGGCTGCTACCTTTAAGAAGTATCTGTAATTCTACTGATTCACAGAAATCTAAGCCTCTACTATGACACTTTGAAGACCTATATTTAATTCTATTTATGTAGCTTGCTTTTTACCACTACCCTTTGCATAATGGGAAGAAGGTAAAAGTTTTGCAAATTCTCTCAAAATTTATCACTTTTTCCAAAGATATACTGTTTCTCAGACTTGATTCTACATTTATGTATGTTGACTCACTGTCGGTGCGAAAAATATTGTGCAATGCCATGCCCATTATTTCATAATCATAAAATATTAACCAAGCAAGGAGCTTTTATTTTGATATTTGAAAATAACAAATATCCATTTATATGTGAAGAATCTTCAATTTATAAGAATGCTCAATTTAAAATTTATTCATATAAAATGAAATACAAAATATTCATGTTTGTGAGTAGCAGAGAAAGGCATATATAATAAGATTCAGCCACTACTATTATGGAATATTGCTCTATAAATACAACTACTTTCTCTTAGTTCAATGAGAAGAAATATTTGTACCAATAATGTTTAGAAAAGTTATCATGTCTGCGTCTTGTATTCTGAACAACTACTATGAAGACAACAATATGCATTGTATCAATTATTATGGCTAAAATAAAAAATAAATAAGATTCAAATACACTCAACCATGTATAGATTTATCACCCTGCCACCCAGAAATCAGTCCTTGTTAGTCTACCAGGATGAGCTTGTTCACAGCCATGAATGAGGCAGCGTGCCGGAGGCTGATCTCAGGGCAGGCCAGGCCAGCCCAGGAGCCATGGGGGACCAATGATACTGCCATATGAGTGTAGAAGTCCTGCCATCAGCCTCTGTGTATCTTACTCTAGAAAAAAAGGGTCTTTTGTTTAAGTTTTATGTCATATTATGGTTCTACCTTTCAAGGATGGGGCTACTCTTCCCTTTCTAGAAAAAAAGGGTCTTTTGTTTAAGTTTTATGTCATATTATGGTTCTACCTTTCAAGGATGGGGCTACTCTTCCCTTATTAGTTGTAATTTTATTTATTATAAATATTTGATTCTTTAGATTCAATATGTTGTATAATTACAGAATGATGCAGGAAAATAAATCCAACAAGTGCTATTATAAAGTACTCCTTTACTACTTGCTGTGCTTACCTTAACTCCTAGGACTTGTAAATGGAAAATAGGGTCTCAGAGAAGCCAAGTAACAAGTTCAAAGTCAAGCATGTAGGAACTGGGAAGACCAGGGTTTTAAACCCAGAGTGACTGGTAGAAAGCCAGTTCTTATGAATACTGACATTTATATGTCTCAAGTTTATTGATGTCTCTTAATAATCTGGGATATGCATCCTCACCCAACATTTGTTACTTAATAGATTCACACAGCTACACTATTTATCCTTAACTGCCACAGGTGAGAAGCTTCTGAAATTTTATTGAAACATAAACATAAAGTTCTCTTCCCAAACAGCTCCAGAGTAGCTCTAAGTGGATAGCTTTTCCAAAAAAAAGGTAGGATATCCTTCAGCAAACATCTTTTATCTTGTAACATCTTCCATTTTTATGTGAGGGAAAAGAGAAGTCACTGTAAAAATAATGTAATCATAAGAAGATCATTAAGCAATATGTACCTGAAAAGTAACTGCAGTTTTCAAGTCTCTTAAAGTATACTGCATGACATTCACAGCATTTACAAAATGTGGATACACGCTGCATATGAAAAGACACAGACCCTCTCATTGACCATGTCACCCAACGTACATGAACAACTTCCAGTCCACTCAGCTGTAATGTTCAGGAGGCAGACCACATCAGTATGTCTCCAAATCAGCTGTGCAGCTTTTCTCTGTAACCATCCTGCACTGTTACAACCAGAAGCTCCACTTCATAAGCTACTCATAAAAGACTAGTGAGCATTTCGTGAATGCAGGTCTGTACTGGGTAATTTAGACACCAGACAGAGAGACAGAATCCGTGAGTGTTCTTAGTGTTCAGTGGAGGAACGAGGGGAATACAGAGACAACACAGTGTGGAGAGTTTAGGGAAAGGGAAGGAGAGAATGTTCTAAACTGATTTGATGATGAGGGGCAGAAGTTAGCTAGGAAGGGTGGTGGTGGGAAAAAATCAGTCTGCGACAATATGCTCATTTTTGTGGTGAAGTAATTGTGAATGTTATATTTTTATGAAAAAGTTCAATATAATTCAGACATAAGTTTCATAAAAAAAGATCCAATATTTGTAGAGGACAAAACACAACTAAGGTTAATATGTTAACTAGTATACATATGATTTTTAAGAAGGAATTGATTTCTGTCACAAAAAATCATTTTCTATATAATATAGAAAAAGAAAGAAAGTGAAAAGGGATAACACTTATAAAATGATTACAAATCATATTATCAGACTTTAAGATAGTGGAGCCAACAGGTGATGCATTGGAATTCAGGAACCTTTTTGTTTTTGTTTAAAAAAGTAAAAGTTAGAAGTAAAACAGAAAAATTATAAGGGATACAGATTTTCACTTAATGAAGTAATATGAACTTCACAGTATTTGTTGTAATATATAGTGTTACCTTCCAACCAGCTATTTATACTACCAGATATATGCATGTAAAATTGGAAAAAAAGAAATGTATAAGAAATTAAGAAAACAGAAAGGGAAAACAATAAAAAAGGGGATGGAACAAATTAAAGCACTGACTACTTCTTTCCACCAACCAGCAGAAATACACAGTACAATTGTCCAAACCATCCTGCTTACATACATACATAAATCTCTTTCTCCATTCTCTCTTTTGTACTTCTTCTCAACCCAGTAACTCTTTCCTTTTTAATAAGTTCCTTCCCTTTTACCTGTGTCTATTGTACCCTTCAGATTCCATTTTTCTCTTTCAGGTTCTCGCATTAAGAAGACAATACAATGTTTGTACATGTGGATCTGATTTATTTCACTTAGGAATATGTTCTCTAGTTACATTCATTTACTGACCAAAAAAAACTTCAAATGATCCTGTTTTATAGCTGAATAATGCTACATTGTGTAGAAATACATATCTTCCTTATCCATTCTTCATTTGATGGGCATCTGGGTTGTTTCCAGGATTTATTTATAACAAATTGTGCTGCTGTAAACATGGGTACATGTATATCACTGTGATATGAGAATTTCAGTTCTTCTGGAATAATATCCAGGAGAGGAATAGCTAGCTTGGATGGTATCTCCAATCCTAGCTTCTAAGGGAATCTCCACACTGATTTCCATAGTGGTTGTACCAGTCTGCATTCCCTCCAACAGTGTAGAAGGGTTTATTTTTCTCCAGAGCCCCTCCAGCATTTGTTATTGGCTGATTTCTTGATGTTAGCCGTTCTTTCTGGTGTGAGATGGAATTTTAGTGTTGTTTTAATTTGCATTCCTCTAATGACCAAAGATGTTGTATCTTCTTTCCTGTATTTACTTGCCGTTTGTATTTTTCCTCTGCGAAGTGTATAATTATCTCAGATGCCTATTCTGGATTGGATCTTTGAATCTGTGGGGCCTGATTTTTTTTTTTTTTAGTTCTTTGTATGTTCTAAATAGAGGCCTTTGTAAAAGGGACAGTCAGGTATATTTCTCCCAGTTTGTTAGTTTTCTTTTCACTCTGTTGGAGATCTGCTTTGAAGTGCAGGAACTTTTCCAAAAGATGAGATCCCAGTTGTTGACTCTTTGAAGTATTTTTTGTGCAGTTTACTTTTTGTTCATGAACTCTCTACCTACCCCTATGTCTTTAAGATTTCTACCTATATTTTCTTCCAGAAGATTCAGTGTTTCTATTTTAGTATTTAAATATTTGATCCATTTGTACTGTAGCTTTGTGCATGGTAACAGGCATAGGTTTAGTTTTAGCCTTGGCATATGGAAAGCCAGTTTTTCCAGCACCATTTACGAAAGAGGCTATGTTTCTTTCAGTGAGCCTGTTTGGCCCCCTTATCAAAGATAAGGTAGCTAAATGTGTTTGAAGTTGTGTTTGAATCTTCTAATCTGTTCCCCTGATCCTCATGTTTGTCTCTATGCTAGTACCATGCTGATTTTATCACAGTAGCTTTATAGTATGATTTCAGGTCCATGATTGTGATGCCTCATGCCTTTCTTTCATTTCCCAGGATTCGTTTTGATATTTTGGGTCTCTTCTGGCTCCAAATGAATTTGAGGAAGCTTTCTCCAGCTCTGTGAGGTATACTAATGGTATTTTATTCAAGATTGCATTGAAAGGGCCAGGGATATAGCTCCTTGGTACAGTGCCTGCCTGGCAAGCATAAGGTTCTGAGTTTGATTCCTGGTACGGAAAAAAAGAAAGAGAGAAAGAAAAAAAGAAAGAAAGAAAGAAAGAAAGAAAGAAGGAAGGAAGGAAGGAAAATTCTCTTTGAGGCTGATGATATGGTTCAGTAGAATGAATGCTTGCCTGGGAATTGCAAGGTCCTGAGTTCAATCCCTGGTACCACCAAAAAAAAAAAAAAGATTGCACTGAATCTTTACAACAATTTTGGAAGTATGGCCATTTTTACAGTGTTGGATCTTCCCATCCAGGAGCATGGAATATTTTTCCATTTTCCCAAATCCTCTTCAATATCTTTTCTCATAATATCATAATTTTTACTGTATAAATCTTCTATGTCCTTAATGATATCAAATCCTAATTGTTTCATTTTGGCTGATGTTATTGCGAAAGGTGTGGTTTCCCTAATTTCTCTGCTCATTCTCTATGTACAAAAATGCTACTGATTTTTGGGTGTTGGCTTTGTATCCTGCTATGTTGCTGAGTTTGGTGATTAAATCTACAAGACTCTTTGTAGAGTTTTTTAAGTTCCTCTATATAGAATATCATTGTCACCTGCAAGTAAAGATAATTTAACTTCTTCTTGTCCAGTCCTTACTCCTTTCATTTCTCTCTCTTATCTAATTGCTCTGGCTGTTTCCAGAACTATATTGAATAGTAGTGGAGACAGTGAATAACCCTGTCTTGTTCCTGATTTCAAAGTGAAGAACTTCAATTTTTGCCCAGTTAGTATAATGTTGGCTATTGGTTACTTATAGATGGTTTCATCAGATTGTGGTTGTAGACCATCTATTCCTATTCTCTGTAGGTTTTTTTGTTTTTTTTTTTTTTATTGTTTAAATTTAACACGGGTTATATTACATATTTTCATCATCAGATCAGTTTAGATTAATACATATAGGTATATAAGATTGATCAAACAATTAAACATTAACCCTTCTAAATCAACATTATTATCTTTTCTTTTCCCCTTTCTTTTCTTTGAAAGTTGACATATTGCATATTGTCCTCACAATCGTTCTACAGAGTACAGTGTGTGGTCATGGCCCACCTCCCTATTGATGTTGTTTAGAAAAAAAAAAAAGGAAAAGAATATACTTCTCTTTGGACTAAGAGGAAGCAGGAACATATACAGTCAAATGTTCTGCAATTGCAGTGGGCCACCAGTGAAGCTTGTGATGTTGGAGGCTATTGAATCTAAGCCTCCTAAAGCTCGTCTCACCAATCTAGCTCTGTGCTTCATGCATTGTAATTAAGCATTTTTTTTTTTTTACTGCTGGGTGGTCAAGGGCAAGTTGAAGCAAGACCTGTATAACAAAACTTTTTTTTCGTATCTTCCAGTGTCAAATCCCCTCAGGATTAAGTTTGGGACCATAGGCAGTACTTTGTAGAACTGTTGTTAGTGTCAGCCTTCGGGACGAGTCACGGCCATTGCTTGGCCATTTTGCTTTCTGTGAAAGCCTGAGAGAATGCTTTTCTCTGGGTGACTCTCCTTAGACACACCACAGTTCATTCATCCCTTTCCTCTGAGGTCCCATAATCTCCTTGACCAGGAAATTTGGGCCACCTCTGAGTTATAGGATATTATAGCACAGGTTCCCTTATATCCTGGGTCTTTATTGACCTTGAAGTGCTAGGGCCAAAATATTGGTTATCCTTATAACCCTTCTTTTTCTCCAATTTTTGGCCTGTTAACTTACAGTCTTTGCCCTCCAGCAGAAAAGCTTTGTGATACTATTACTCTGTAACATAGGTACTTGAGCTTCTCATCACTGGCTTTCTGAGTATCAAATATCTTTTTTTTTTGTGTGTGTGTGTTTTTGAGACAGGGTCTCACTGTACAGTTCAGGCTGGCCTTGAGCTCACTTTTGTACCCAGGCTGGTCTCAAACTCTCACTGATCCTCCTGCCTCAGCCTCCCAAGTGCTGGGATTACAGGCATGCGCCACCACGCCCGGCTAAATATCTTTGACTTAGCTTGGAAACGATATTTTCTGGCCATCATTGATATTCTAATAACTTTCCATACAATGTGATATAAGCAGTTACACAATTTTGACACAGATATTTGGAAATTCAAGAAAATACAAAATTGTACCCTTTCAATAATATGGTATTTGACCCATTCTCTTATTCTCAAGTACTACTCTTGAGAGAGAGAATGACAGTAACTGAGTTTACATCGGGAGCAGTACACATCAAAAAGACAAGAGTGACATGTATTCCAAACATAATTTTAGCGTTACATTATGCTATAATCAATATGCTGAATCCCTTGAAGGTTCTTAAGACCAATATCTGATTCATCCTGTGTACATCAGTGTAT
>PVJA010054117.1:0-11692 GCA_004027025.1 Myocastor coypus
AAAAAAAAAAAGGAAAAGAATATACTTCTCTTTGGACTAAGAGGAAGCAGATGCATACAGTCAAATGTTCTGCAATTGCACTGTGCCACCAGTGAAGCTTGTGACATTGGAGGCTATTGAATCTAAGCCTCCTAAAGCTCATCTCACCAATCTAGCTCTGCGTTTCATGCATTGTAATTAAGCATTTTTTTTTTCCTTGCTGGGTGGTCAAGGGCAAGCTGAAGCAAGACCTGTATAACAAAACATTCAGAGGGGCCAGGGAGATAGCTCCGTGGCACAAGTGCCTGCCTGGCAAGTGCAAGGTCGTGAGTTTGAACCCTGGTACCACAAAAAAAACAAAAAAAAAACATTCATTTTCTTTTTTTTTCTTCCAGGGAATTACTACTTTCTTATGGAGCCTTCACTATCTTTTACACACAAAGAAAAAAGTCGTACATACTTTCCTGAAAGCATCTATCCGTTCAGTGGCTTTCCCAATGGCAAAACCTTTAAAAGAAAAGACAATATGAAAGGAAAAATACATGTGGCACATTCCTTGCCCGTCACATGCCTGTTGGTTGAGCTCCACAGTTCCTTCTAGAACCATGCCTTTTCATACCCACAGAAAACCTGCTGTCCACACCCAAAGGGCCCCAGACTCACTAATTGGTTTTGGGGCATTCTAGAAATTGTACATTTGGGCTGGTGGGATGGCTCAGTGGTCTAAAGTGCCTGCTTAGGAATGCTTAGGCTGCGGCAGGGACCACGGTTCAACCCCCACACCATATGCTGTGCCAGCCCCACCCTCAGGGCAGGCTGAGCCAGCCATAATAGAAATTGTACATTTGGATGATTTATGAAATCCAGGGAGAGATGTACCACACTGCTTTTCATAAAGCTTTCATAAAGTGAAATGAACTTAATTTTAAAAAGTTAACTATGGGCTGGGGGTCAGCTTAGTGGCACTGCCTGGCAAGTGCAAAGTCCTGAGTTCAATTCCCGATATCAGGAACAACAAACAAAAGAAACCTGTAAGAAATGAACTACACTCTAAATTAATATGGCAAAGCTGTGGGGGCGCTTTTGGAAACAAAATGAAAACACCAGACATCATGGGGAAAATCACACTGCCGCACAGCAAAACCGTGAATTTAACCCCAAAATCAAATCAATGGCTCTTCCGTTTGTGGGTGCTTGACCCCGTGGAAACTCAAGCTAACAGGTGTTTCATATGGCATATGGAAAACCAGCAAACTCTGACGTCCCAGGTAAGGATATGGTGTATAAAAGACAAACATTAATGCAGCGTCTAGCAAAACCTGGAGATACTCATCACGATTTCACAGTGCTGGGCAGCACTTCCGTTCCAAGAATTCTTCCCTACTGCCACACTTGCAGAGGTGCAATAAATATGTTCAAGAAACTTGTTTTTTATTTACCTTATTTTTTACTTTTTTGTACCAGGGGTTGAACTCAGGACCTTGCCGGGCAGATACTTAGGCCACTGAGCTATCTTCCCAGCCCTTTGTTTTCAATAAATGGTAAAAACCTGGAAATAACGTTAAGTATTCGGAAACGGAGAAAAGATTATAAAAATTATGTTAATCTGTGTAACGGAACATGATGGAGCTGGTGCAAAGAATGGAGGGGATCTGCGAGGCCAACAGGAGCTCTCTGGGCATAACTGAAAAAGAAAGTATGTGCAGAACTATACTGCTGCAATGGGACCTCTGCGTTCTTAAAAATATATAAAAGGGCCAAAATAGGAATACAGAGTTTCTGACAAGATATTTTTGAAGTGAGACAAAAGAACTATTAAGCATGGTTTCATTTTTAAATTTCTGGGACCGTGTCTCACAGAATTGCCCAGCTTGGGCTCAAAGTTGCAACCCTCCTGCCTCAGCCTCCAGAGCGCCAGGATTACACAGCACCACCAAACCTTATACATAGTTTCCTCCGCCAACATGCCGCCTACACACATTACCTCTGCTGTGTCGGCATGGATAACTGGCAGATTTCCAGTTTTGCCCCTTCAACATGCATACACACATTTCAAACACACATGTTTAAAAAATTTTTAAAACAAAATGTAAAGAAGAAAATTCACATATAAACATGAATCTTTCCAGAGTACGGTCTTCAAATCTTTTTAAAAATTGGGATTACATTATACAGTATATTCTTTTAGCATTACTGCATAGTAACTTTCTACAGCTCTTTATTGACTACAGATTATTACACTTTACAGCTGTACTATTGTGGAACCATGGCAGTATTGGAAATTTTCCCCTTTAAGTTTTGACTAATAAAACAGTGTTTTAGGCCTTTTAAATATTTATTGTTCCTGCTGGGCATGGTGGTGCACCCCTATAATCCCAGCACTGGGGAGGCTGAGGCAGGAGGATTGATGTAAGTTCGACACCAGCCTGGGCTACGAAAGTGAGAAGGCCAGCAGAACCCTGTCTCAAAAAGACCAAAAAAAAAAAAAAAAAAAAATCTGCTATCCTTAAAAGAAAAGGAAGATACAGGAAGAACCATTCTTTCTTTTCTCTCTAAAACATTTACAAACTACAAGGTTTATGGGCTCCAATCAGTAAATAGTTTCATCAGCAGAAAGACTCAGGCCAGCAGCAGGGACCCAGGGCCCCCTGCAGGGTCCAGGCCAACACTGCCACCACAGCCAGTCTCATGCAACGTCACACCCACTCACCTGCAGCTCCTCTTCCATTCCCCACGGCGACCAGGACACGGACCGACTTCTTCCTTCCCTCTTTTGCAGTCATATTGAACACATTTCTTACCTAAGACACAACGCATCATCAAGGACAGGCCATAAGAAGGTTCTGGAACAGGGGTCTCGCAGGACCCGCCTGACTCCCTCAGGCGGCCACATTACCCTCACTGCATGAGCAGAAACAACAAGCGCTCTCCAAGCCAAACCGCCCTCTGGGCTGACTTCCGCAGGAACAGAAAGAAGGTGATACTCTCTCTTCCTCTCTCACAAGGTTATAAAGATTCACTCAGGTAACTCCTTAAGGAATTAGAAGGGGCTGGGGAGGTAACTCAGTGGCATAAGCTCCTGCCTGGCAAGCACAGGGTCATGAGTTTGATTCCCAGTACTAAAAAAAATCCAAAGAATATGAAACTGAACAGCTCAATATCTTAACACAGGTACCACAGGAAAGAAAAAAGTGGTAGGGCTGAGGAGATAGTTCAGTGGCTTAAGCACCTGCTTGACAAGCGCAAGGTCCCAAGTTCTAGCCCTGGTACGAAAAGGAAAAAAGTGGTGGATTAAACTTTGAAATACATTATTGCTGATAATAAACTCCATGTCAGCCTAGCCCATAAGATACTAAGATGTCTTAGAAATAATGCAATGCAGCACACAAAAATAATAGCTCAGGCTTGCAGCGCTACATCAAGGATTAGGTACAACTGAGAATAAAAAATTTAGAAATGCCTGCTTATCATGAACACAGGAAAGAAGCATTTTTTTCCAGCCTATTTTAAAGACCAGGAACTATGAAACTGTCAAGTAAACTGCTTATAAGGCAGCTGGCCCCTGACCCCTTTCCTCTAAGATGGATTAAAGGAAAACAGAGGCTGAGTCCATTGCAGTGAATACTTTTTCTTACAGGAAACCATGGCCATACTCCAGAGTCTTACAAAGGGAGTGAGTGACTTTTGAGACTAGAATCAATATACATACTTACAAACATTATTTTAAATTCCATAATGTAACATACTGAAAAAAGAATATATCTGGAGAGGCACTATCACAACTCAGTAAATGATTCTTCCGTATGCTATTAAACATGGACTAAGCATGCAATCCAGCTAAGAGGGACACTGCTCATTTGAGACAAAGCTCTAGAAAGCATGGTTACTGCTAACTGCCACCTGCTTTGGTTTCCAGAGACCATTTCCCCATCACAACTGGACATTCACCTTAACCTGAGCTTCCGCACCACCTCCTCCAAGTGATCTCTGCTCCCTGAATCGAGTGCCACATACAACTGGGTCATGGCTCAGGGACAGCCTGCTAGTGCTACATTAGCTGACAGAGGGAGGAAATTTAAGTTCTGCTTTCAAGCACACCACTCAAGGTGCCTGGGCAACTCGCTAGGCCACTACAGAGGGTGGTAGTTAACTCAGCCAGTATCAAGGAATGAATGGAAAAGTTTATTTCCTTACCCAAACCAGCTCAATGTCTGAGAAAACCTCCAGGTTCCTCCTGCTAGCCCTATCCCAGCCACCCAACCTCTCCAGGGTGTAACCAGTCCTTAATTTGGCGTGCCTACCTCTAGTATCCGGGTATCAAAATCTTCATACGTTTCTGTAAGAAGAAAAGAAATGCGCATGCAGATAAATGCATCTATCCCATCCATGCACAAAGCATTCCCAACATCGCTGTGGTAACAGACTTCACGGGAGGATCTCACATCTTCTGCACCACTCTCCAGGCTATGCTCCATCCCCCGCCACCAGCAGGGGCTGTTCTGATACCAAGCTCATGTTCTGGTTCACCCGTGTTCCTGCCTGGGTCCTGCCTCCTCTCCAGCTGGCTCCTTCATGGTGCCACAGCCCCCAGCCCTCCCAACCCTCGGTCACC
Organism: Myocastor coypus; assembly: GCA_004027025.1. Lineage (NCBI taxonomy): Eukaryota > Metazoa > Chordata > Mammalia > Rodentia > Myocastoridae > Myocastor > Myocastor coypus. The sequence goes on from PVJA010054117.1 coordinate 4,592, forward strand.
ACTGTGGCCTCTTTCCATGAGCATGTTTAAGCTGAGTGTCCTCAGCTGTCACCTCCTTTGCTCTCCTCACAGCTCTCTAGGCCGGAATAGATGTGGCCATAAGTCACAGCTGCGTACACGCAGCCAAAGGCAACACTTGTGCTCACTGGTCCCCATGGCTGCCAGCCTGTTATGTTCTTTTAGTTTCTTTCTGCTTACAACAGAATTTACAATACTCTTTATGGTCTCTTAATTATTTTAAAAAACTTCCTACTTTAGGAAATTTCAATTCTATAAGACTAAGACACCGAAATAAAAGCTTAGGCATACGTGAGTCTGCTCCAACTCATGGCCAATCACATTCCTCTAAAAAGGCAACTCTTGCTCCCTGGGATAATCTGGAACTGTCACCTCTGCATAAGGGGTCTGCCAGCCCCTGCCAGCCACGTGGGCTCCCTGACACCTAACCTGCCCCAGCTCCTGCCAACCTTTCGACCCAGGCCTGGTCCCAAGCTCTGAGTGCCTGAGCACCCCTTCCTCGACTGCTCGCTATCAGCCTCTCCCTGCTGCCGTCAGCCACCACCTCCAGGGAGCCCAGCCAGACTCCTGTTGACTTCCTCAGGCCCCTCCTTGGCCAGCACAAGATTTTCAGGTGAATTTTACTGGTCAGTGTAATGGGAATCAGGGGAGACATTGTCTAATTTGGCCCAAGCAATACTGACTTTTGTTTCCCGTATGTGTTTATGAGGCCTAATGTAACTCTCGTGCTTGCTGGCTGCTGTTAACTGAAACTGCATTCACGGCCATGTGGATCCCCAGGTCCCACCAGGGCCACTGTGTCTGGGAAACCCAGCACCCACATGTACACCCATAGTGCCCGCCACCGTGTTTAAGGCTCTGAGTAGCCCCAAGACAAGGCACTTGGAGTCCTGGGCCTTCCCACCTGTGCAACACAGCTGGGATGGTAAAGCACTGAGTTATTAGAGACACTCAGATACCTCCCTGCAAGGGGCAATCTGAACAGCTAAGTACAAAACTCATTTCAAAACACAGTCTGGAACGACAAGTCCCTTCCAGGGCACCATGGCAGGCAAACCCAGCCCCCCTGCTACCTCCATTGGGGCCGGGGTCGGGAGGCCCGAGGCTCATGCCGCCCCATGTGTTGCCACTCCAGCCTCGCTCACGCTTCACTTTAATCTTCCTCTTCCGTTCCCACTCTTCGCGCTGCTGGAACAGGTCAGCCTCCACCTTCTCCTGCTCCTCCTTGCTTCTCTGGGCGATGGTCTGCACTACGCCATTTTTCATAAGAGGGGCATTCAAGCCAGGCCACAGGAAACCAGAATGCCCTGAAGGTTTATAAATAAAATAAGCTTAAGAAAGCATTTATGGCAACACACTCAGGCTCCCTCTGTCCCTCTCTTGGACAGGTTTCTCTCCCCTATAAATAAATTCTGCTCTTAACTTTCAAGAAAAAAAAAAAAAAGCATTTATTGTTCAACTGTTAAAATGCCTAGCAACAGCCAGATAGCCAGGTGTGGTGGTGCACACCTGTAATCCCAGCACTCAGGAGGCTGAGGCAGTAGGATTTTCACAAATTCAAGATCAACCTGGGCTACAAAGTGAGCTTAAGGCCATCTTGAACTGCACAGTGAGATCCTGTCTCAACAAGAAAACTCAAAAAAAAACAACAACAAAGGCCAGGAAATGTGTGTGTGTGTGTGTGTGTGTGTGTGTGTGTGTGTGTGTGTGTGTGTAACAACACTGTTATCAAGCTGCTATGACCATGCAACTGCCCCTTAACACTACGGAAGCAGAGATCAACTACGAGCTAGCAATTCCACCTGTCAGCGTCACATCCTAGAAAAACGCTCACACACAGGTTCAAGGCAGTGTGGGCTGGAGAATGTCCCCTGAAATGTTATCTAGAAAGCAAAACTTCTCAGGCATGGCCATGCATGTTTGTAATCCTAGCTCTTCGGAGGCTGAGGTCCAGGCCACCTCAGGCTCCACAGTGAGTTCAGGGCCAGCCTAAACTACACCGTGAGACCAACCAATGTCTCCAGAAAAACCAACTAACCAAACGATCAATCCATCAAACAGATCATAGATCCTACTGTATTTCATGAGATATATTTTGATGCTTCTAGTTTAAAAGACCCATAAATTCCACAAGAAAACTTTAAAAACACTTCCACTGTTTTTGTAAATTTACCTTCACCAATCATCTGACCCCTGTTCAAATCCTTTTTTCTCTTTTTCTTAGACCGTTTGCCTCTTCCTTTTCTTGCTCCAGCACCAGTCTCTGCTAAGGCGCCTTTCCACAGTTCTTCAGCTGTCACTGCAAGGACATAGGCCTCATTTTAAAATGCTGTATACTTTTAAGTAATGGCGTACTGTCTCCTACTGAATAAAAAGGGCAGGGCCAGCTTTGCTGTATCATGGGGTAAAGAAAGCAAAGCAAATGAATTCCCGACCTGTGCGTGGTTTCCTGGAAAGCCCAAGGCAAGTCGACCTTCCTGTTTTTTTCCCATAAAACCCTAGTTACTTACCAGTGGCTATTTCCTTGTTGCTCTTGCTGTCCTCTGGCCTCCATAACCACCACTGAGATAATCAATAACTACCCTTCCTAAATACAGGCTTCCCGCTCAAGCAAGGATCAACGGCTCTGTGGGCGTGGCTGAACATTCCCACAGTCACTGCCCTTGGGAGGCCGAGGCAAGGGGTCCCTGCTAGTTCAAGGTCAGCCTGAACTCTATAGTGAAACTTTGTCTCAAAAATATAAAAAAGCACTTCAGTGGAAACCCATAAATCTGAAGAACTTAAATTGTGCTCTGCTCTTCGGTCACGGCCCTAAGCTTCTCTGGCCTGAAACCAAGATATTCAGATTCACCTTTCACTCTAGTCTAGCCAAAAGCCAGGACAGGAAGAGAGAGCATTTAATACCTGACGACTAACCCCCGAGTGCACACGTGTGTGAGTCACGTGTGTCTTTAGGCCCAGACTGTGGCACGCTCACTTATTTCTCTTTGTGAATTCATAGGATCCCAAATTTCATTTCCATCATACGCCTCTGGCAATATTTCCCCCTTTGTATGTGTAGGATACTTACGTCCTTCACTTTTGATCAGCAGTGGATTTTATTGGTCTAATAACATTATTTATTGGATTTGAGTTCTGCTTTCCCACAACTTCCAGCCTTTCACAGCATCACCATCTACTATATGACCAGGTTTTACTACCAACTTGTTTATTAAAGAATCAAGTCTGAGTGCAGAGGTACGTGTCTGTAATCGCAGCTACTCAGGAGGATGTGGCACGAGGATTGCCAGTTTGACGCTGGCAAGGAAAATTTTGAAGACTTTATCTTAAAACAAAAAGGGCTGGGAGGTATCTTAGCAGTAAAGCACCCCTGAGTTGGATCCCTGTGGGTGGAAAAACAAAAATAGGAGTGCAAAACACAAAAAGCTTAGCCACATAAATGCTATCCTAGTCAAAATTCTAAGACAGAGAGGGACAGATAGATCACATCTAGAAGACAACTAGGACCTCTTTTAGAACAAGTTCTACCTCTTCTCTACCTGAAGGACCTCGCCTTGATAGTCCAGGTAGGTAACATGGAAAAGAAAGTATTTTGGATTTACACTATTTTGTACTGCTTCCTATCTGTACGGGATCCTATTTCACATGTAATACAGCTAATCTTCAGGAAGAAGCTGGAAAATGTGAGACTTCACATTACAGGTTGCTTTGTGTAGCTCAGATGCTGAGGCTGTGACTCAACGAAAGATGAAGCTTAAAATTTAGACCAATGCTAATTCACAACATATAGGACCATAGATTCAAAATGAACCTCAAAATAAACTCTTACTAAAGAATTGACTGTTGGGGGCTGGTGAGATAGCTCAGCAGTCTAAAGCGCCTGCTTTGGCAAGCTTAGGCAACCACAGGGACTGTGGTTTGCTCTCTAGCATCACATGCTACACCAGCCCCACCCCCAGGGCAGACTGAGCTGGCTGTAACATAAAGTTTAAAAAGAAATTTTTTTTTTTAAAGAATTGACTGTTTCCCCTTCACTCTTTAAAAATGATGGCACTGATAGGCCAGGGGTTGTGGTATACATCTGGAATCTTAACACCTACAAGGCTGAGGCAGGAGATTTCAAGTTGAAGGCCAGCCTGGGTTACATGGTAAGTTCAAGGCCAGGCTGGATTACACAGTAAAATAAGTAAATAAATAGTACCAATGAATGCTACTAAAAACTTGAAAGTTTGCTAAGAGGTCCATCTATAGTTCAACTTTACTACAAGTAGTAAAACATGAGGCTGGCCAGATAGCTCAGCAGATTAAGCACCTGCTTAGGCAAGCACAGGGACTGCAGCTCCATCCCTGGCACCAAGTCATGCCAGCCTCACCCCCAGGCTAGGCTGAGTGGGCCAAAATCCAGGCGCAGTGGTGCACACTTGTAATCCCAGCTGTAGGAAGGCTGAAACAGGAGGATCACTATGAGTCCAAGTTATATAGTGGACCCTGTAACAATCAAATACATTTAAAAAAATAAGTACTAAGTATTGTAGCCTGACCTAACTAACTCCATTTTAGGTCACCTCTGCCATGTTATTGTTCTGTATGCACCGAAACTAAGCTAAGTTTCAGTTTCCACGGTTGGTCACTATTTCCATGAGTGTTTGTTTCTCCATTGTGATGTCAATCATACGACCATAAGTTTCTGTCTCCCCATTGTCATGCCAATCACACGTTGACCCCCTTACATTTAGTACAGCCCAACAGCCTGTGTTGTCCAATCAAGTTACAAGTTATCACACCCCCTTGTTAATTCCACTAATCAAGGAAAAGGTCAACTCTATAATGATTGCTGTTGGTGGGGCCTGGCGGGATGGCTCAGTGGTCTAAAGCCCCTGCTTGGGAAAGCTTGGGCGGCTTCAGGGACCGCGGTTCAATCCCCGGCACCACATGCTGTGCCAGCCCTGCCCTCAGGGTGGGCTGAGCCGGCCATAAAAAAAAAATGACTGAATAAACAAACAAAGGTTGTGAAACAACAAAAAATAAATAAATAAATGATTGCTGTTGGCTTCTGTAGTACCGCTTGCTTCTGTATAACGTGTATCCTCCAATCAGATTATAGATCCTCATGCCCCTTGTTCTGTGAACCCACCAATCAAAAAGATTTTTTTACCCTATTAATGACTGTGATTGGCTTCTGTATCACCGCTTGCTTCTATGTAATCCCTACACACCACCCCCTTGGCGCGCCTCTCTGTGCACTTGCACTGAGACCACCGCTGGGTACCAGCTAAAATAAAGCGCTCTTTTTCTTTTTGGGCGTCTGCCTCTATTGTCTCATTCTTAGAGTACAACACTAAGTCATTTAATGTACTCTCTAGGGGTCACAATAATAGCTTGGTAGTCTAAGTGCCTGCCTGGCAAGTGCAAGAAACAGGTTCGATCTCCAGTACAGCATGCCTCAGGGGCTTGCCAGGTAGCTCAGTTAATTAAAGCACAGGATTTTGCAAAGTCACTCAGGTGCTGGGGAACACGGTTTGATCCTCACCCCCACCCCACATGGAGCATGACACATCCTGGAGGCAGCCTGAGCCAACCAAAAAAAAAAAAAAAAAAGTAAAATCCCCGTACCGCATGCTGTGTTGGCCCTGTTCTAAGCCAGTCACCAGAACCAGGTGTGGTGGTGCACATCTGTAATCCCAGCGCTGGGGATGCTGATATAGGAGTCCAAGCTGTGTAGTGAGACCCTGTACCAAATAAATAAGTAATGTGCTCTTTAAAAAAGGGGGAAGTGCTTATTTTAAAAAATGAGCTCCTGTCTTTGGAGACATATGCTAAAATATTAACTACAGAGCATCATGACATGTAGTATTCACTTCAAAATAACTGGGGTTGAGAAAATGCAAATGTCAACGGAACGAAACTAGGCCATGGACTGGCAGTGGCTGGAGCCAGGTGAGGAGCACACAGGGACTTATGCGACCACTCTCTGTACTTGTGTTCATGCTGGGAGCTTCCTGCAATAAAAGGGCTTAAATTACACAGAGAATTATCTCCTTTCTATAGAATTAGTGAGATAAGCCAGCCACAAAAAGCTAAGTGCTACATGCTTCACATGAGATACGGAGAGCAGTCAGCTTCGTGGAAGCAGAGAGGCTGCTCCTGGGGATGAAGGGGGACAGGAACTGCTTCCGGGTCCAGGGCTCCAGCTCCACAGCACTAGAACATCTGAAGGTCAGTTATGCAGCAGTGGGTGCTCCTAGGACTGAACTGTGCACATGGTGGGTAAGGAAAATACATGGTACATGCTAAAAATAAATATAAAAAGGCCGGTTGTGGTGGTACACACCTGTAATAGGTGGTACATGCTAAAAATAAAAATAAAAAGGCCAGTTGTGGTGGCACACACCTGTAATTGCAGCACTTGGAAGGCTGAGGCAGGAGGATCGGTGCAAGATCGAAACCAGTCTGGGCTACAAAAGTGAGCTCAAAGCCAGCCTGAACTGCATAGTGAGACCCTGTCTCAAAAAGAAAAACAAAACAAAAAATAATAATAATAAAATTTAAAGGAGTTTAAAAGGATTCAATTTTCTTTCTTTCTTTCTTTTTTTTTTTTTTTTGGTACCAGGAATCAAACTCAGGATCTCGTACTTGTCAGGCAGGCATTGTGATGCTAAACTATATACCTGGCCCAAGATTCAATTTTAAAAGGATCTTGACAATAAAACAAAAAAACGAAGGCTAAATTAAGATAAGCTTTTTAAAATATAAGAGTAAAATAAAAGTTCTAACCACATTTGAAAAAGACAGCAAATCATACATGTTACCTTTTGAGTGGATTGTTATTTAAATTTTGGTATTTTTAATTATAAAAATTATTTTTAATATGGAAAAAGAGACTATGAAAATGAATCACCCTGTTCTGTTAGATCAGAAGTCTTTATACGTATGTTCATATTACTTACTTGTTTTAAACACTATTAAAATTATATCATGCATAATTTTATTTGCCTATTACACAAGAAGCCTTTTCCTAACTTTGAACTATTAATCATGAACATGATCTTTTAATGGCTACAAATTAAAGTAAGTCCAAATCTC
>PVJA010054118.1:0-11700 GCA_004027025.1 Myocastor coypus
TTTATTCACTCATTTTTATGGCCGGCTCAGCCCGCCCCGAAGGCAGGGCTGGCGCAGCATGTGGTGCCGGGGATCAAACCGCGGTCCCTGAAGCCGCCCAAGCTTTCCCAAGCAGGAGCTTTAGACCACTGAGCCAACCCGCCGGGCCCCCAGAGCTGGGCTCTTAGGGGGGCACTGCCACACCAGCTAGGTCAGGGTCTCACAGGCCTACGGCCCAGAGCCACTCAGGACCCCTGGGGAGAAGACACCTGGGGTGCAGACCGTCTTCTCCTGCTGGTGCCTCAGAGCCCGGCCCTGTATTCTGGGGCTCCCAGGGGCTCCTCTTCCGGTGTGGTGCCCCAACCCAGGCCTGAGCAGTCCGCTGTCCTCCCATCCTCCCCTCCAGACTGCCAAGGCCAAGGCTGACGCCAGAGGCCACCAGATGCCGGGGAGACTGATTAAAAGCGGCGTCTCTGGCTGATGGCCTGGTGTCCTTGGTGTGCAGGAGAGATCGATGATTGTTTTTCTGTTGGCAGGAAAAAAAAATTCTCCATTAACTTTCCTGGTACCGCCAGGCTTAGTTTTCTTTTCAGGAATGCACAGAGCCTTGTCGGAGCCCTGGCAAGGGGTGACCGCTTGCCTGTCTTGGGGGCTGGAGCACATGGCCAGGACTGTGGGCCGTAGGAGCCGGGGGCTGCTTGAATGTCAGCCCCTCATAGAACATTCTGGTACACAGTCTGACTGGCAGTGGGCATTCAGCAGTAAGTGATGGAAAGAACCGCTTTTGAGCACTTAAGCCTTTCGAGGATTTTTTTTCCAGTATAGTGCTAGAGACGGCTCAGGCTTTGCATGAGCTGTACCGCCAGTGCTTTTTTAACATTTTATTTTGAGACTAGGTTTCACTTGACTGCCCAGGCTGCTCTCAGACTTGGAACCCTTCTGCCTCCACTTCCCACAGTGCTGAGATCATGGGTCTGCAGCCCCCCCACCTGGAGCTTCATTCTTCATGTTGGTAATCTGCACGTAGTCCGAGCTTTACCGTCTCAGCGGTTTCCCGTGCGTAATTAGCAGTGTTGGGGCTGTGCAGGCGCCGTCGCTTCACCCGCTCCCAGAGGTCTTCACCACCTCAGGAGGATGTCCCTGCCCTGTGGGTAGCGGCCCCTCTGTCCTCTCCCTGAAAACCTGGGTCCCCTCTTCTCCTTTGCTCAGCAGTGAGTCGGCTCTTGTAGGTGCCTCGTCAGTGACATCCACAGCAGCTATCCATCCTTGTGTCTGGCTTGAGTCATCGGAGTAGCACCTCTGTGGCCCTTACCACCCTGCGGCATGGGAATCCCTTCCTTTCCACGGCCCCTGGGCGTCTTCCCGCGTTCTGTGTAGCCTTCTGCCCACTTGTGGACGTTGAGTTGTTTCCACCCTTTATCCATGTGAATACTTCCGCTCTGAACATCGATTTCCGAGTACCTGTTTGAATTCCTGCTTTTTATTTCTTTCTGTGTATTTCTAGGAGAGGAATTGCTGGCCCCTGAGTAATTCTACATTTAACTTTTTGGCTGGGGGTGGTGCTATACACACCTATTTTCCCCCCGCACTTGGGAGGCCAAGCTCAAGGTCATGCTGGGTTACAAAGTAAGGTGCTGTCTTTAAAAAACAACAACAACAAAAAAACACAAAAAACAAATTCTTGGAGTGTCCCACTGTTGCACTGTAGTTTGAATCCATATTTTGTTTATTACTAACAAGGTTGAGTTGTCACATACTGGGCTTGGTTTGCATTTTTTACCAGAGACCCTGTTTACACATCAGGCCCAGGGCAGGGCTGGGATGTGGTTGTTTCCTTAATGCTTTTTATCACTGGGCTTCTCCTGCCATGTTGCCAGACATAGTAATGTTCTATGAATCCTGATAGACTGCTCGGTGTGATGGCACACACCTGTAATTCCAGTACTCTGGAGGCTGAGGCAGGAGAACTGTCATGAGTTTGAGGCCAGCCTGGACTACGCAGTAAGTTCAAGGTCAGCCTGAACCATATATAGCAAGATCCTGTCTCCAAATCAATCTGTCGATCAAGTCCTGGTAGAGGCACTGTTCTGAGATGGTGCGATGGCATTCTTTCTTCTCAGCTGGATCCCCAGGGAGCTCTGGCTCTCTGCCCTCTCCTTCTTGCTTTCACTGTGTGTCTGTCACAGTGTCACCAAGATATGCCATCTTATTTGTGCTCCTGAGTGTCCACTGTCTTCCTGACTTCCAGAGACTGCTCCGCGTGCATGTGATCAGAGCTGCCACCCTGTCTGTGAGTTGGAGGTGACTCTTGGGTCCCAGCAGCTGCTGTGACATTTGTCCAGCAGGCTTTGTCAACCATGAGCGGAAGGTTAATACTCTGTCCAGACTGAGAGTGGCAGCGAGTCTGAGGGAGCGCTCCGGTCTCTCTCTGTCTCCAAAATTGAGAAAACATTCACATTAGTGTAAAATTAATCTTTTTTTTTTTTTTTTGGCAATGCTGAAGATTAAAACCAGTGCATCAGGGCCGGCCAGATAGCTCAGGGGGCTAAGGCACTTGCTCAGGGGGGGTTTTCAATCCCTGATGTGCTGTGCTGGCCCTGCTCCCAGCGATTGAGACTGGGCTTGGTGGCGTGTGCCTATAATCCCAGGTCTTGGGAGGCTAAGAACAGGAGAATCCCTATGAATCTGATCTGTGTAGTGAGACCCTGTTGATCCTGTACTGAATACAAAAATATACCCACCAGTGCCTCACCCATGCCAGACGAGCATTCTGTACTACCCAGTTATACCCCTGGCCTGTTTGTTTGTATGTATGTATGTATGTATGTATGTACTAGGAGTCGAACTCAGGATCTTGTACTTGCCAGGCAAGTCCTTACGTTGCTGAGCTATGTCCCCAGCCCTGTTTTATTATTTTTTAATTTGAGACAGGGTCTCACTGAGTTAGTTGCCCAGGTTAGGCTTGAGCTTGCCAATCCTCTTGCCTCAGTATTCCAAGGAAGCCAGATGGAGAGCCACAGGCCCACCTGTCCCTGCTCTGTGACCCAGCCTCACTCTGCATCCTCTCTCTGCAGGCGGCCCTGCTGCCGGATGGGAGCGCCCCAGCGTGGTGGATGACGTCATTCCATGCACGATGTCATCATGCATCTCTAGACAGCCCAGCAGCGACCGGGCTGCGCCCCAGGATGGCAGCAGCGAAGGCCCAAGGCCCTGTGAGGCCCTTCAGGGTCTCTCATCCCTGAGCCTCCGCCTGGGTATGGAGTCCTTCATTGTGGTCACCGAGTGTGAGCCAAGCCACACTGGGGACCTTAGCCTGGTCCGGGACTGGCCCCTGGAGGCCGATGGCCGAGAGCTTCCCCTGGACACCTCCGGGTCCCAGAGCAGGCCCCACCTCTCGGGTCGCAAGCTGTCCCTGCAAGAGCGGTCCCCAGGCGTTCCGGCAGCCGGCAGCAGCCTTGACACAAACGGACGCTGTGTTTGCCCATCCCTGCCCTACTCGTCTGTTGGGTCCCCGCAGTCGTCGCCTCGCCTGCCCCGGCGGCCCACGGTGGAGTCACACCACGTGTCCATCACAGGCCTGCAGGTGCGTGGCAGCCGGTGGGGCCGGGCTCTTGAATGTCCTGTTCCATCCTGGGGTCTCTGTGTGAGCAGGGCTCTTCCAGAAGAGTGAATACAGCTGTGCGCTGGGAGGTGACCCCAGTGATGCTGCTGGTGCTGGGGTCAGCACAGAGGGCAAGGCAGACCCCAGGGTGGGCAAGTGGGGGGCTGACATGGGATACAGGAGCCCCAGAGCCCCGCAGCGGTGTTGCACCCCCACTGCCACGCTCGCGCCTGGGCCTGCTTGGCGTCTGCTAGGCTGCGTGGACCCGGTCCCTGGCAGCTTCGCTGGGCCCTGCAGTCCCCTGTGTCCTACTGTGGACCTTGAGGCCCCTCATCCCATACTTCAGGCTGAAGGCTGCTGTAACTCCCTCCTGTCTGCCAAGCACTCACTGTCTGTCCCCAGCCCTGCAGAGTGGCTCCGGGGGCAGTCCAGCCAGCATACCATCCCCCGCTCAGTCTGCCTCATCCTCCTTGTCCCCAGCGCCACACAGAGCCTGCACATCATGGGAGCTTAGAAGTATCATTGAGGGAATGAATGAGTCTGATTGGAGAAGACTCATGTCAGGCTGAGCTGAGGGGGCTGCATGCCTACGGGGCTGTGCTCTGAGGCCAGGTGGAGCTGCGCAGGTTCCTGTGGCAGGGAGAGCTGAGCGCGAAGGAGTGCACAGCATGAACAAAGGCCCTGTGGCCGAGGCAGGAGGAAAGGGGCTCAGTGAGCTTGCATAGGGCCACATGAAGCCTGGTGGTGATAGGGCTAGAGGTAGTTTGGGCTTATCACAGAGCTGAGTCAGCTGAGAGAAACAGCCTTCACTCTGAGCAGTGGCTTTAATGCAGTAGAATTTATTAGCCATGCAAATTACATCTGAACGAGGCATTCCGGGACTGGATTGGTAGTTGTATTATATCGTGGCTTATGTGGTTCCAGTCTGCAGAGCCACATTCCAGGCAGGAAGCAGGAATAAGGGAGAAAGAAAGAGGCTTTGTAAGTTGGTCTTCTTTCCTGGAAGCTCTACCCAACAATGGTAGCCTTGACTCCCACGGCTAGAACACAGCCGCTCAGCCACCACACTGTGCAGACACCCTGAGCTGTGAGAGGCTGGAGACAAAGCTGGCCAGGTGGGACATTGCCCTGCGGAGTCCCATTTGTGAGGAAAAGAGGGAGACTGGCATTTGGTGGGCGAATAGGTGGCTGGCGAGGTCAGGCCTCGGAGACCTGGCTGTGGGCGTGCAGTGGGGGTTCAAGTGGACTCGGAAGCTGAAGCCAGCAGTGTGCGGGCTGGAGCCGTCCGGGCTGCTTGCCTGTGCTGTGCAGTGTGAGGAAGGCACTGTGTCTGGGACATCGTAAGGAGCAGGGAGATGGTTTTCAGGACACGGTTTATGGCAGTGGGCAACCCCTGAAGCAGCGGGGGTCCTGACCAGGCAGGGCTGGCAGCCACACACCAGGTGACACGAGGGCTTGTGCTGGGGCAAAGGGGGTCACATCTGACACCAGAGATGGGTTTCTGTCATGTTCCTTTCCTACTTTTACCCTTAGATCACTAAACACTTTCCTCTTCACTGCCGGAGAGCAGTTCAAGTTTTTTTTTTAAAAACTTGTGTATTCCACATGTACAAACATGTGACTACCTGGTTGTGCCTGTGCCAGTCTCATAGCCAAGGCCGCAGGACAGAATCTCTCAGTCCTTGCCACTGCGCCTCCCGCTCCAGGGAGTTGCTGGCCTTGCTTTTTTTTTTTTTTTGAGATGAGGTCTCTCTATCAGATGTAGCCTGGCCTTGTGCTCATTGTGGAGCCCAGGCTGGCCTTGAGTCCTCCTGCTTCATGCCCCTGGGTCTTAGTACCAGTTATTTTCTTTTAAAAAATCATGACAGTTTTTTAGTTTGTAAATTCATGAATTGTTCTATGTGGGACCACCTGCTGTGCCATCCTTTTTTTAGTACAGCTTTTCCCACAGCATCCTGACTCCGCAGCTTATCCATGTTGTGTCTGTGGATTCAGCCAACCTCAGGCTGAAAACGTCCAGAAAGACCGGGCTGCATCTGCAGAGACTTTTGTTTTCCATGATGATTCCTGAATATCAGCGCGGCCAGCCCTTCTCGGGCCTTTACATTGTCTTAAGTGCCTAGCAGTGTGCAGATGATGTGAAGTATAAAGGATGCACCCGGCCGCCAGGGTGTGGCGTAGCGGGGATAGGTTCGGCTTGGTGTGTCAGAGGCCCTTGTTCGATCCCCAGCACTGTAAGAAAAGTGAAAAGAAAAATAAAATTTGGGGCCCGGTGGGATGGCTCAGTGGTCTAAAGTGCCTGCCTGGGAAAGCTTGGGCGGCTTCAGGGACCTCGGTTCGATCCCTGGCACCACATGCTACACCAGCCCTGCCCTCGGGGCAGGCTGAGCCGGCCATAAAAATGAGTAAATAAACAAACAAAGGTTCTGAAACAAGAAAAATAAATAAATAAATAAATAAAAATAAATCTAAAAGAAAAAAAAAAAAAAGGATACACCCACTGGTGTGTCTGGGGGCAGCTGTTGCATGTCTGTAATCTCAGCATTTGGGTGGTTAGGCAGGAGGATCACTGAGTTTGAGGTCAGCATAGGCTACATAAGCGAGATCTTGCCTCAGAAACAATTACTAGTCTGGGCATGGTAGCACACACCTATAATCCCAGCTCTGGGGAGGCTGAATGCAGGAGGATCACTGTGAGTCTGAGCTGTGTAGTGAGACCCCCTGTACCAAATACATAAATGAAAAAACATTTTTTTAAAGAATTTTTTTATTTTTTATTTTATTTTTTTCTTGTTTCAGAACTTTTGTTTGTTTACTTATTTGTTTTTATGGTCGGCTCAGCCTGCCCTGAGGGTAGGGCTGGCGCAGCATGTGGTGCCGGGGATCGAACCGTGGTCCCTGCAGCCACCCAAGCTTTCCTAAGCAGGCGCTTTAGACCACTGAGCCATCCTGCCGGGCCCCACATTTTTTAAATTAAAAAAAAAACCAAAAAAACCTGTTACTCATAGTGCTGCCTGGGATATTTGTTCAGAGATCTCTGTAAACCTGTGTCCATTTCTCCTGGGAAAATTCCCAGGAGCAGAGTGGAGAGTCGTCAGGAGGTCAAGTTTGGAGAGCAGCCTTGTTTTTTGACAAGGAGGCAGATTTGGCGCCGTGAGGCCCCAGAGTGGAGGGGCTCTGGGGGCTTGTGTGCCCACTTCATGCTGGCACATGATTTGCTCAGTCTGCATTTGAACAGCCCAAAGGTGGTCTTAGTGTCCAGCTCCCTGGTGGCCGAAGACCTTGTCCAGTGCCCGCTGGCTACTTGGCGGTCTCCTTTGAAGAGATTTCTGTTCTGATCTTGCGCCCGGTTTTAGGCTGGGCTGTGGATTTCCTACTGAGTTGTAAGGGCTCTTTGCTTGGCTTTCCGCTCTTTTCTTCCCTTTTATCCCTGGCTTTTCTTTCCTCTGTCCTTTCTTTTTTTTTTTTAATAATTTTTTATTTTATTTATTTATTTTTTTTCTTGTTTCAGAACCTTTGTTTGGTGGTCTGGCAGGATGGCTTAGTGGTCTAAAGCGCCTGCAGGCAGCTACAAGGACCCCAGTTCCATCCGCAGCACCACATGTTGTGCCAGCCCTGCCCTTGGGGTGGGCTGAGCCGGCCATAAAAATGAGTGAATAAACAAACAAAAGTTCTGAAACAAGAAAAAAAAAAAGAACCTTTGTTTGTTTATTCACTCATTTTTATGGCCGGCTCAGCCCGCCCCGAGGGCAGGGCTGGCACAGCATGTGGTGCCAGGGATCCAACCGTGGTCCCTGAAGCTGCCTAAGCTTTCCCAAGCAGGTGCTTTAGACCACTGAGCCATCCTGCCAGGCCCCAAGTCCTTTCTCTTTTTTTAGAATTTATTTTATTTTATTTTATTTTTTTCTTGTTTCAGAACTTTTGTTTGTTTATTTATTTATTTTTATGGCCAGCTCAGCCTGCCCTGAGGGCAGGGCTGGCGCAGCATGTGGTGCCGGGGATCGAACCGTGGTCCCTGTAGCCACCCAAGCTTTCCTAAGCAGGCGCTTTAGACCACTGAGCCATCCTGGTGGGCCCTCCTCTTTCCTTTCTTTCCTTCCTTTTTCCTTGTCCTCTTTGGTTTGTGCCGCCTGCAAGCTCTGTGGGAGCCCTACTGCTGAGCTAGCCACAGCCCTCATGGTTTCCAGGGACTTTTCTTGTCGTTGTTCTTTGTCTTTGTGCTTTCTGGGGCTACAGAGTATAGTATCATCAGAAACTTGGTCTTTTTGAGTCAGGGTCTCGCTATGCAGCTCAGGCTGGCCTTGAGCTCACTTACAGCTCAGGCTGGTCTCGAACTCCCAACAATCTTCCTGCCTCAGCTCCCGGAGTGCTGGAATTGCCAATGGCATCTTAAGCAACACAGGTTTTAACTTTGGTGAGAACTAAGGCATTGTGTGTTTCCTTTTCTGTTCTATATCTCTCTGTGTTATCTAGCACCTTTCTCTACTCCAAGGTTGCACAGATCCTCTTCTCTTGCGCCACCTGGCACTTCTACAGGACAGTGTAGCCCCTTCCCCCTTAGTACTAGGAATTGAATCCAGAGCCTCTGACTAACTGAGCTATATCCCCAGTCCTCGTTTTATTTTATTTTGTGTTATTTATTTATTTTGATTTTTTAAATTTATTTTGAGAAAAGATCTCATTAGGTCTCTAAGTTATACCGGGTGGACTTGAACTTCTGATCTTCCTGCCTTAGTCTCCCAGGGTTCTGGGATCACAGTCCTGCACCTCTATGCCCAGCTAAATTTTCCTTTGGGATAGTGGTTATTAAAAGAGTACATAGTGTATGATTAAATTTTTCCCTCTGGCGTTTGAGATTAAACCAATAGCCTGAGCTGCAAGTGTGGGTCACAGCACACCCTGGATCTGTGGGATGCATTTTGACAGTGAAGTATGAGCTCAGGGAAATCAGGGTCATGACTGCCCAGAGGGGCCTGGCTGGGAGGGATTCTGGGAGCTTGGAGGCTCTCCTGCTGGCCTGGGGCCGGGGCTCACTGTGTCCCAGTGAGACCTGAATAGCAGTGACCAGCTGTGTCTCTGGGAGAGACCCTGCTGTTCACTTCACTCCCGCTGCCTCTGCTTCCTTCCCAGGACTGTGTGCAGCTGAATCAGTATACGCTGAAGGATGAGATTGGAAAGGTAAGGGCTGTGGGACCGCCTGGAAGAGGGTCGGGGGTGGAAGGTTTTATGTTTTCTTTCTTCCTTTTTTAAAAATCTTTTTTTGTGTGTGAGGGAGGGTACCGGAAATCAAACTCAGGGCCTTGTGCTTACCATGCAGACACTCGTGGGACTGAGCTATATCCCTGTTCCTCCTTTGTTTTTCCTTTTTTAAAAAAACTATTTAGCCGGGCGTGGTGGCTCACGCCTGTAATCCCAGCCCTTGGGAGGCTGGGGCAGGAGGATTGGTGCGAGTTCGAGACCAGCCTGGGCTACAAAAGTGAGCGCAGGACCAGCCTCAACTACATAGCGAGACCCTGTCTCAAAAAGACAAAAAAAAAGAAAAAAAACTATTTATTAGCCGGGCATGGTGGCACATGCCTGTAATCCCAGCACTCGGGAGGCTGAGGCAGGAGGATTGGCGTGAGTTCGAGACCAGCCTGGGCTACCAAAGTGAGCTCAAAGCCAGCCTGAACTGCATAGAGAGACCCTGTCTCAAAAAGACAAAACAAACAAACAAACAAAAAACAAAAAACTATTTACTTATTTATTTATGACCGACTCAGTCAGGGGTGGGGGTAGTTGGTGCCACATGTGGTCGGGATTGAACTGCAGTCTCTGTGGGTGCCTAAGCTTGCCTAAACAAATGCTTTAGACCACTGAGCTATCTTGCCAGCCCTGCTTTTCCTTTTTGAGACAGGGTCTTGATGCATAGCCCAGGCTGGCCTCAAACTTAGAGTAGTCCTCCTGGCTCAGCCCCCTAAGTGCTGGGATTATAGGTGTGTACCACCATGCACTGTTTAGATTTTGTTATTAATAGGCTAGTATTTTTTGCATTTTTAAAATTTTATTTGTACCTTTAAGACATACATGATGATCATATTCATACATATAATGACCATATTCATCTTAGGGAATTTGTACCTGGTTTTTTTTGTGTGTGTGTGTGTGTCTTTTTTTTTTTTTTTTTTTTTTTTTTTTTTTTTTTTTTTTTTTTTTTTTTTTTTTTTTTTTTTTTTTTTTTTTTTTTTTTTTTTTTTTTTTTTTTTTTTTTTTTTTTTTTTTTTTTTTTTTTTTTTTCTTTTTGAGACGGTCTTGCTATACAGTTGAGGCTGACCTTAAGATCACTTTTGTAATTCAGACTGGTCTTGAGCTTGCACTGATCCTCCTGCCTCAGGCTCCCAAGTACTGGAATTTTTCCTTTTTAATGTATTTGGTTGTTACAGAGTCTCACTATGCAGCTCAGACTCATGGTGATCCTCCTGCTTCAGTCTTCCCAGTGCTAGGATTATAGGCATGTGCTCCCATGCCCCACAGCCCCTGCACTTGCCAAGCAGATGCTTTAGTCTTCTGAGCTATCTCACTGGCTCATGGGAATTTGTACCTGTACATGGTACACCTTGCTGTTTTTTCCCCACTCTGCTCCTGCCCTTCAACCCTTGCTCTTTCTTTCTTTCTTTCTTTCTTTCTTTCTTTCTTTCTTTCTTTCTTTCTTTCTTTCTTTCATGGCTGGCTTAGCCTGCCCTGGGGGTGTGGCTGGTGCAGCATGTGGTGCTGGGGATCAAACCACGGTCCCTGTGGTTGGCTAAGCTTGCCTAAACAGGTGCTTTAGACTGCTGAGCTATCTCACTGCCCCCGCCTTGTTCTTATTTACAGAAGCTTTGTTTCCTTTCTTTCTTCATATTTTTAGGGGGTTGTATTTTAATTTTTTTAATGTATTTTGCACAGAGTATACAGGGTCTCACTACAACAGATGAGACTCGTAGTGATCCTCCTGTTTTCAGCCCCAGTCTTCTTCTCCATCTCAGCGTGACCAGGGGGCAGGGCTGCCATGGCGCGCTAGGGATCAAGCCCTAATCCCTGTGTCTGCCTAAGCAGGTACTTTAGTTCGCTGAGCTATTTGGCTGGCTCTGTATGTTAAAATTAAGTATTTCTGGGTGTGTGCATGTAATCCCAGTAATCAGGAGGCTGAGGCAGGAGGATTGTTGGAGTTCGAGGCCAGCTTGCGCTACAGAGTGAGCTCAAGGCCAGCCTGAACTGCACAGTAAGACTCTGTCTTAAAAAGATGAATAAATTTTTTTCTTTCTCTCTCTCTCTCCTTTTCTTTTCTTTTCTCTTCTTTTCTTTCTTTCTTTCTTTCTCACTTTCTTTCTTTCCTTTTTGAGGCAGGGTCCCACTATGCAGTTCAGGCTGGCCCTAAACTCACTTTTGTAGCCCAGGCTGGTGTTAACTCACATCAGTCCTCCTGCCTCAGCCTCCCAAGTGCTGAGATTACAGGCATGCGCCACCACACACGGCTAAGGCTAATTAAATGTTTCTGCAGAACACACACACACACACACACACACACACACACACACACACGATAGTTAAGACAGTTATATGACTAATTTAGTTCATTGACAAGCATAACCTGTGCTAATATTTTTGGATGATTCAATGCCAATATCTTGGGCTCTGAGTAACTTATTTATTTATTTATTTATTTATTTATTTGTCTTTTTGAGACAGGGTCTGACTATGCAGTTGAGGCTGGCCTTGAGCTCACTTTTGTAGCCCAGGCTGGTCTCGAACTCACACCAATCCTCCTGCCTCAGCCTCCCAAATGCTGGGATTACAGGCATGAGCCACCACACCTGGCTTATCTGAGTAACTAATTTAAAGACAACAGTATACAATATATTAACCACCATTACCCTCCTATTATCTTATTCTAAGTTCTTGGGCCAGTCTAAAGTACCTGCTTAGGCAAGCTTAGGCAACAACAGGGATGGAGGTTTGATTCCCGGTACCACATGCTGTGCCAGCCCCCCACCCCTACTCCCTGCAGGCTGAGTTGGCCATAACAACAACAACAAAAAAAATTCTGCCAAAGCTAAGAAATCTTGCAGAGAAGTCTTTTTTTTTTTTTTTTTTTTTTTTTT
>PVJA010054119.1:0-11724 GCA_004027025.1 Myocastor coypus
TGTGTCTGGTCTTTACTCTTCAGTGTTTTCTTGCTGAAAAGTATTGCTGAGGTATTGTGCAGGTATATACCCAAATATTTATAAAATATTTATATTGGCTTGAAGATCTTGTAAATCTCCATTGGGAAAAGATGTATCCAAATAAATGGAAGTCACTTAAACAAATGTAAGTCCATTTCAGTTAAATAAATTGTTTAAAACAAACAAAAAAATTTAACTACCAAAAAACATGCTATTATATACACACGTGTACATATATTGCTGCAGTATGATGTTTACAATCATTCTGGGAAGATACCCAGGAAGGAACTAATTAGGATGAATATGATCTATATTAGTTTTTAAAAAAATCTCCACACTGATCTCCACAATGGTTGCACCAGTCTGCACTCCCACCAGCAGTGGGAAAGGGTTGCTTTTTACCTAGACCATTGTCAGCATTTGTTATTAGTTAATTTCTCAATGGTAGCCATTCTTACTAGAGCGAGATGGAATCTCAATGTTGTTTTAATTTGTATCTCTCAAGTGGCTAATGATACTGAACACTTTTCAAATGTTGATTTGCCATTTGTATTTCTTCATTTGAACAGTGTGTATTTATCTCAGATGCCAAATGTTTCGATTGAGCCTTTAAATTTGGAAAGCCTGGCTTTTTTCAATTCTTTACATCTTAGGTACAAGTCCTTTGTCTGAGAAATAACTGGATATAATTTTCTACTGATCTATGAGATGTCTTTTCACTCTGCCTTTTGTAGCACAAAAGCTCTTTAATAGAATGAGATCCCATTTACTGATACTTTATAGTATTTCCCATAAGGTCTGGGCTTTGTCCCTGAAGTCTCTACCTACACCTATATCTTCAAGATTGCTACCTCTTTTCTATTTCAGTAGATTTAGTGTTTGTGTTTTAATATTTAAAGTTTGTTCCATTTTGACCTTAATTGAGTGCAGTGATAGAGATG
Source organism: Myocastor coypus (assembly GCA_004027025.1). Lineage (NCBI taxonomy): Eukaryota > Metazoa > Chordata > Mammalia > Rodentia > Myocastoridae > Myocastor > Myocastor coypus. Next base: position 963 of record PVJA010054119.1, read on the forward strand.
GGTCTAGTTTTAGTCTTTGGCATGTGCAGAGCCTATTTTTTCCAGCACCACTTATTAAAGAGGTTGTCTTTCTCCCAGTGGATGCATTTAGCTCCTTCTTCAAATGTAAGTCAGCTGAGTGTACTTGGAGTTGCATCACATCTTCTAATCCGTTCCTTTGATCTTCAGATCTGTTTTTTAGTGCTGGAGCCATGTTAATTTATTGTAGTAGCTTAGTATCATTATTTCAAGTCAGGGATGTCTGTAAAAATAGCCAATAACAAACTTTGTCGACAATGTGGAGAATTGTAATCCTCATCAGGATGGGATTGCAAAATGGTTGATCCAATATGGAAAATATAGATTTACTGTAGAATATAGCATTTCCACTTTGAGTTACATAATAACAAATTTAAATCACATATGAAACTCTGACATACACATTCATAAAATTATTATTTAAAACACTATGAATGTAGAAACAATTCAAATGTCTATCCACCAATAAATGGGCAAATATAATGAATTATAAACATGGAATATTATTTCATCATAAAAAGACATTGAATGTTGTTGTACAAGATGGTATGAATTGACCTTGAAAACATTAAGGTAAATATATGAAAATTAGGATGGTGGTACTAGTGTGATGGCACCTTTGGAGCAGTGCTTTCTTTAGAGGCAGCAGAATAACCAGCTGCCAAGTGGAATATGTGGCTTAACGACTCCCCAGTTTATATTTCAACTTCTTTTCAGAACTTCCCTTGTGACCACCCCACTGGCTCTGTGGGTGAAAACTGTTGCCAGTGAGTATAGTTTCCTGTTTCTCAGCTTTCAGAATAAGCTGAATTTTATACACTAATGGATTTTGTTGTTCATAAATTATCAATACACAAAATATGTTTTTTTCTTGATATATGTTATAGAAAAGTCACAAAAAGTACATGGTTAACTTGGAAGTGGTGCAGCGTTGGACCAGAAGATAAGATTTCAAAGGGACACTAGGATGTGTTTCATGGTAGCAATATCCAGCTTTAAAATGGACAGATGAAGTTTGTTTGTATCTTGCTCATGGTAATATTTTCAATCACAATATTTTGACATATGTATTGTGTAATGACTGCACCTGCCTAAATAATGCACACATCACCTTCTGTTTTTAATTAGTTTGCGGTGAGGACACTCAGTATCCTCTTTCAGGCATTTTTAAGAACGCAATGAGTGAGTATCAATTATAGCCACCAAACGTGGTGCATTAGATTTGCTGAAATTATTCTTCCTATATGAAATTTTGCTGGTCAACATTCCCCCGACATTTTTTCCAAACTGCACCCATCTCTGTAATCATCATTCTACTTTTCATTTGTATGATGTTATTTTTTAACAATTTCAGTGTATTTCTTTTTGCATTTGTCTTTTCTGGATTATTTCACCTAATAAAATATCTTTCAGGCTCACCCATGTGGTAGCAAATCTTTTATTGCTAACTAGCCTTCCATTGTATAATCTCCATATTTGAATTTTTCTCATACATAATGAATATTAGGAAAAAAGTGATCTTTAAGGAATGTACTGCTGTTTTGTGCTTTCCAAAAAGTTATAGAAGTGTATTTCAGGAGGTATTGGACAACTTATACTATTTTAAATAAATTAAGTTTATTTAAATCCAGGCTCAAAAAGAGAGAGAATACATAATCTTGCTGGCTTTTTAAAAATTTTTATTGAATCATGTGTAATGAAACTTCTTTTTTGTTGTTGGTTTCATTTTTTTTTTCTCATTTTATTTTATTTTGGAAAATGAAAACAAAAGCAAACACAAAAATCAGAAATAAAGACAGAGACAAAGAAACATCCAACAATACATATGTTGCAGATTTTCAAATCAAGAATAACTGATTAACAATGGTTGATATATTGTCTATTTTTATTGTCAAATCTATTGCTGAGATTAACAGATATAGTTATGTAAGATTGGACATATGATTGTATGTATAATGGAACTTATGAAAACAGTTTATGTCCAGTCAACTCTATTTTTCTTTATTGTGCCAGCTATCATTTATAAAACTTTATTTGGGATCCCAGAGCTTTCTAAATGTTCAACAAGAGAAAATCTACGAGTTTTTCTAGCACATTGCATTATGCAGGGTGGTGATGTAGCTCAAGGGTATAACAGCAGCTAAGCAAATTTAAGGCCCCAGGCACAGTCCTAAATTCCATGCCAAAGTCACAAGCTTGTATATTTGTGGGATGGGATATTTGTTCCAAACTATTCAGGGAAATATTTATAATTACATTTATAATATCAATTTTAGGAAAAATGTATTTTAATTACATAATTTTTATTTAGATCACTAAATATTTTCACAGAGTTGTGATGAAAAGAAATTATTGTATACCTTTCGGCTTCTCCTAAGTGATGGTATAATGACATAATATCAAGATAGGATTCTTTCTACCTTGCCAGCCCCAACCCCTAGGGCATGCTGAGATGGCAATTGCCTTGGCTGCAATCATAGCTGAATCAGTAGCTTATACACTGAACTCTCTGAAAGAACAAGGGATACGGGGTGGGCTAAGTACTGAGGCCTTAACATTTTCAGACAGCTAGCTCTGGGTGAAAGAAAAGTTGAATGAACAAGCCAACACAGTGGTAGGCAAGACAGGAATGCATCACATAGAAAGGAAGACTATATGCGACTGGATTACCAAAAAATGGTATTTATGCTGAGGACAAATGCAGAATCCTACAGTGATATGCTTGCGCTAGTATATCTGAGTTATAGATTTAAAATCAGCTCATTCGTTGTGGTAAAATTGTACTGAGACTTGTATTTTTGGCAAAGGAATCTACTTAAGGTGTAAATTCAACAAGGATTGTCTTCAATGCAGGAAAATGCCTTTACAAGAGAGAGGTTCATGTTCCTGTTAACTTCATGTCTTGATTTTTACTCATCCGTTAGTGTGATTTAAGAAGTACAAACTACTCCAAATGAATATATTGAAATTAATAAAATGTATGGAAAATTAAAAGCTGAAAGAAGAAAAACAGGAGAAAGGAGGTTAAGTAGGAAAGAAGGAGGGAAAGTAGAAAGGAGAAAGCAAAATAGAAGTAATGTTAAGGTCAAATTTCCAGTGACAATTACAAATATCCAATCAAAGTGCACAAAAGACATATGATAATATGGATTTTCCTCACAAATAGAACTTATCAGGGATTCTTCATGAACTCAGAAAAGCACAAAAGTTACACAAAATTCTTCCAGGATTTCCCTTCCATGATAGCTCATCCGTATTTGAATTTTAAGCAAACCAAAGTTCCTTCTTCAGTTTTTAAAACAGTCAATGCACAGGATACTTGAATCGAAAATTGGCAGTAATAAGGCACAGAGATAGGAATGTGCAGGGAAGGGTTTTTCAAGGCAAGCACGTAAGTCTTCCTAGGAATGAAAAGATGACAAGACTCTTACCTCCTGTTGAGCACGCTGAGCACACGCTCTCTTATTTGTTTGGTCCTCACACCATAAATGATGGGATTCAGTACAGGTGGAATAACCAAGTAGAGGTTTGCAACAAGGATGTGAATGTAGTGTGGAATGCCATGTCCAAACCGGTGAGTGAGGAAGGAGAAGACGGATGGGATATAGAAAACACAAAGAACTGCGACATGAGAGCCACAGGTGCTGAGGGCTTTGCCCCGTGCATCCTGTGTGGGGAGGTGGAAGACAGCGCGGAGAATGTACACATAGGAGATGGCAATGAGAACAAGATTCAGAAGAAACAGTGAGACCACAAAGAGTCCATAGATACCATTGATGCGAATATTTCCGCAGGATAACTTTGCAATGCCCATGTGCTCACAGTAGGAGTGGGCTATGGTACGGGCATGGCAGAAAGGTAGCCGGTAGATGAGATAGATTAAGGGAAATAAGAACAATGCTGGACGAATCACAATCCATAATCCAATGCCTGCCAGCACTCGGGACGTCAGGATAGTTGTGTAATGTAGTGGAGCACAAATGGCCACAAACCGGTCAAAGGCCATGGCCATCAGGACTTCAGCCTCCATGCCAGTGAAGGAGTGGATCAAAAACATCTGAGCCACACAACCTCCAAAGGTGATCTCATGTGCGTCAAACCAGAAGATACCCAGCGTGCGGGGCACAGAAGTGGTCGAAAGAGCCAAGTCAACTGTTGAGAGGATGGCCAGAAAGTAGAACACGGGCTCTCGGAGAGACTGCTCTGTCTTGATGACTATCAAAATTGTGGCATTCCCCATTAAAGCCACAAGGTAAATAGCACAGAATGGCAGAGAGAGCCAGCCATGGATCTTTTCCAGACCTGGGATTCCAATGAGGAAAAATGTGGCTGGGTGAGATATGCTCCTGTTATAGTGGTATAGCATTCTGTAGCGGCTAGAGGAAAAGAAATTCTTCCTTCTGAATTTGATGTGCAGGGGATGACAGGTAGAGAAACAGAAACAGAGGCAGAGACATGAGACAGAGAGACAGAGATATCAGCGGAGGAAGAGGTGAAATTTACATTGATATGTTGCCATCTTTGAGTTTCAGTTACTATAAAAATAGGCTTCTTAGTGAAGTGCATCACAGGAATGATTGCCTGAGGCCCTTGAGTTAGTTGTTCAGGGAAGGATGGCATTCTGAGATTTCATTCTTCAGGCAGTCCATCTTCTTACCTTCAAATGGGAGTTTGCAGCCAAGTCAATGCAAGCTTCTAATCTTTAAAACTCCCCACTGCTTTTGGAAGACTTTGACATATGACTCAAGTCTGAGAATCCAGTGTTTGGTGAGAGCCTCTGTAAGGATTACCACAGTTCATGGAGTAGAGTGAACAGTCTACAAAGGAAGTTTGAAATGCCTCTCTGCTTTTCATAATTAAATTACCTTACAAATGCTAGGATTTGAACTCCTTCTTGACTGACATGGAGACACGCTTATAAAATCCCTGACCCTAGTAAATGGCCTCTCACAACTCTGAAGCATCATAAGCAACACAGCTCAACATCCCCAGGGAAACACCGCATCGTTGGGAATCCTGCTGGGGTGGAAATGGCAGTTGCTCATCACTTGCCATCTGCACGGAGGATCGGCTAGGGAAGGGTACCTCAGGCTCCTGTGCTCTGCGCCGCCCATGCCACACCAGGTGGTCTCAGCACCTGTGCTAACTTCACCTAGGCCAGGGGGTCACCACTTACTTGTTCACTTCTCTCTTCACTCGGAGGCACTGGAAAGGTGGAAAAAGTAAACACTTCACAGCGTAGGAGTGGTTCGGTGTGACAGGAGGTCTTCTTGCACTTCTACTGAATTGCAGTGCTTTGGTACAGAGAAACTCAATGTGTGCAACAGCCTGAAGACAGAGAGAGATATTTAAGTTTTCAAAAGGCTTCAAATGAACCAGGCTACTTAAGTTGATATAAAGAGAATTTTCCTGTAGGTTGGGGAACCTTCATTTGCTAAAGAAGCCTAGAGAACTGCATTCATCCTTTGTGATGATATTTTAATTCTTCCTTCCTTTCTTTCTTTCTTTCTTTCTTTCCTTCTTTCTTTCTTTCTTTCTTTCTTTCTTTCTTTCTTTCTTTCTTTCTTTCTTTCTTTCTTTCTTTCTTTCTGTATTGGTACCAGGGTTTGAATTCAGGACTTTCTGCTTTCCAGACACCTGTGCCCCTGGGCTATGTCCCCAGACTCCATATTTGTAATTATCTTGGCTTTATAAAATATAGAAACATACTTATGTGACAAAATAAATAAATTTCCAATATTTTGTATTTATTGCAACATAGATAACAAAATTATTGCAAAGTCTAACTTGTCACTACAAAAGCATAAATACTCTCTAGTTACAGTATCATTGTCAGAAAGATAATGGCAAAACCAATGGTGTAGAGTCCCCATTCTTTACTTTAGGGCTAAACTTTTAAACCTCTCTTGACAATATTTGTCTCCCAGCCTCATTAAGTTTCTACTCCTGTAGAAATTGAAATAATTTCATGGAATCAATCATAATTTATGCATTAATCTTTATGAGAAGTTTTACATGTAACATTTAAGTTAACATATAACTTATTTATAAATAATACATACCCCCTATTTTTATAAATTATGATTTAGTAGAAAAGGTGTTAGGACTTAACACTCGTCCTTTCTCCTGTGGGGTGTGGCTTGCATTCCACCAGCGACCACATCTCTGGTCTGAAATCATAGCTGCCTCAGCTCAGCCTTCTGCAGAGTGCCCCTGAAGCACAGTGCCTGGTTTTCATCAGGGTAGCGATTGGAAGGTAGCTTTGTGGTAGGTTTTCACACCCTAAGGTCCCTTTTCTAATTTTAGGTTTGGATAGAGTTCAGAGACTGAGTCCCTAGAGACTGCTGACAACCTTTAAATCTGTTCCTGCATTAAAAAGAAAAAAGAATAGAAAAGAAGAAAGAAGGAAAGAAAGAAAGAAAAATAGAAAGACAGACAGACAGACAACCGAAGTAAAAGCAAACTAAGAAATATAAGCCTACAGAAAAAGTTATAAAAAGTATTGTTTAAATGCATAATGAGTGTTACTTATTTTGACAGTATCGTGACAGTTATGAAGATAGATCTTTGGCCAGAGGAGAGGAGACCAAGGGTTGAAGGGAAGGATTAGTGAGGAGCAGATGGAAAGGAAAGACTTGGGATGTGTTGTGTGCATGCTCCAGTGCCCCGCGAGGAATGTAACTGCTACGTACGGCAAATGTGTCTTAATGAAAATGAAAAGAAACAAAATTATGATTTAAAACTCTTAATTCTATCTCTATATGAATATGATTCTGTGATACTTCTGTGCATACAACCAACTGGCTACTTCAATTGCAAATATTTTAAATAAAAAGAAAGGCTTCTTTAGCTTTTCATTATTATTTATTATTAATTTTTTTTTTATATATTATGGCCAGCTCAGCCTGCCCTGGGGGTGAGGCTGGTGCAGCATTTGGTGCTGGGGATCGAACCACAGTCCCTGCAATTGCCTAAGCTTGCCTAAGCTTGCCTAAGCAGATGCTTTAGATCGCTGAGCCATGTCGCTGGCACCTCATTACCTTTTTTTTTTTTTTTTTAATTTTTTAATTTTATTTATTTATTTTTTTCTTGTTTCAGAACTTTTGTTTGTTTATTTATTTATTCTTATGGCCGGCTCAGCCTGTCCTGAGGGCAGGGCTGGCGCAGCATGTGATGCTGGGGATCGAACTGCGATTCCTACAGTCGCCCAAGCTTTCCTAAGCAGGAGCTTTAGGCCACTGAGCCATCCTGCTGGGCCCCCCTCATTAGCTTTTAATCATTCTGTTTCTTCTCAATGACAGCTTTTCTTAAATACTGAATTGAATTGCTTGTTTTTTTTTTTTTTGTTTTGTTTTTTTTTCCTGGATTAACATAAAAACACAGAGCCATGACCTTTTGCCCCAAGTTGACTACTGTGCATGAGTATCCTTTTTTTTGTTTGTATTTAGTGCAGGGTGTACAGGGTCTCACTATGCAGGTCAGACTCGTAGTGATCCTCCTGCTTTTCATCCTCCCAAGTGCTGGGATTACAGGTGTGCGCCACCATGCCCAGCCTCAGTCGCTGTCTCAGTGTGCCCGAGGGGCGGGGCCAGCACAGCAAGCCAGGTTCTCCACATCTGCCTAAGCAGGCGCTTGAATTTCTTATTGCCACAACCCACTCCATTAAAAAAAAATCCTGTTGATACATATCTACAATTTCAGGTTGTGAATTTTTAGTAAGTATGAGGTTGCTGGTGTTCAAATCTTGGTTTTACTATATTCTGGCTCTAGAAGTTTGGATGACTTAGATGTCGCTTCTGCATCTCTATGTCCTTATTTTAAGTTAAACTTAATGAAAAGTAAGTTCTTTGTCAAGAGTCCTTTTTTTTTTTTTAACACATGCATTTCCAGTTTACCTGGTGTCATCTGCTGATGAGTATATTCAATCTTGATGGAGTTGCCCTTGCCTTCTTCATGTCCTAATAAAATAAAATAAAATAAAATAAAATAAAATAAAATAAAATAAAATAAAATAAAATAAATTAGATTCAGAAACACTACACAGAGAGATAAAGATTGGGTTACTATATTCATATATATTTTTGAGCAAATTGTTCTATTTTGTTAATCTATGGATCTATTGTTCTATCAACAGCTGATTGTTTTAATTATTGAAACTTTAAGGGCCAGACAAATAGCTCAGCAGATTAAAGTACCTGCTAGGCAAACGCAGTGGCCAGGTTTTGATCCCCAGAATGCTGTGCTGGCCCAGCATCCAGGTTGAACCGACATGTGATTGAGACTGAACATGCTCACACATGCTTTTAATCCCAGCTCTTGAGAGGCTAAATGAAGATGGATCACTCTGAGTCTGATCTATGTAGTGAGAACTTCTAGAGCCTTACTAAACTACAAAAAAAGAAAAAAAGGAAAAAAAACGAAACTTTATTGTAAGTATTAAAGTTGGGTAGCATCAGTGCTTACTATGACTTGTCTTAGTATGACCCCAGAAAGCCTCATGTAGTCATGAGTGGGTAGCTGGATTTAGAGTGTGTGACACTGGAATTGATTCATAGTGCAATGTTAGGCTCAGGTACGGTAGGAGTAAGGGTGCGAGTGCTCCTCGCCCTGTTATCTTTTAGCCTGGAAAAGGCAAAAGAGGAGGAAAGCCACTGCTAGTGTGCCTTGCTTGCTTGCTTTTGCTGTCTTCTGCTTGCCATGAATGAGTTTCCTTTGCAAGGTCCCTCTACAGTCTATAAAGGTCTACTAAGTCCATTGCTTCACAAGTTTCATTTAGTTCTCTTACTTCTTTGCTAGTTGTCTCTTTTTGACAGTGGGGTGCTAAAGACCCCCATTACAATTATATTATTGCTTGTTTGAAATTTATTATGTAATTTGATACTCCTATATATAGTGCATATATATTTATGATTATCATCTCCTACTCTTGAAATTTCCTCCTTACAAGTATGTAGTGACTTTTGTTTTGAAGTTGATATTGATAGCAGCCAGAATAGTGAGCCTCGCTTTTCTTTGGGTTCTTGTTGCATGGAACATCTTTCCTCTTTTTTTTTTTTTTTTTTTTTTTTTTTTTTTTTTTTTTTTTTTTTTTTTTTTTTTTTTTTTTTTTTTTTTTTTTTTTTTTTTTTTTTTACCATCTTTCCTCTTATTTGACTTCCAATTTCTGTTAATTTCTTTCTGAGTTAAATTTGTTTCTTATATGAAGTGTATTGTTGGATTTTGTTTCATGATCCACTCTGCCAGTCTGTTCCTCATTGGTTGGTTGAGGCTATTTATACTGCTGGTTCTGATAGATATTTTCCTTCCCTATGTTCCATCCTTTCCCCCTCTTTTTCATTGCTTTCTCTGCTTGTTAGTTCTTTTCTGTCTGTTGTCATTACTGAAGTCATGGTTGTTTATATCTCTTTCTAGAGTATCTGTCAGTTCTTTGTGGTTGGTTCAGTGAGCACATTTTTTAAGTTGTTTTTTTTGTCATGGAAGGATCTTATCTTACCATTGAATGTGATAGATAATTTTGCAGAATACGTCAATCTGGATTGGAATTTATTTTCTTTCAGTACCTGAAATACTTCACTTCATAGTCTTATGATTTGATGATTTGTGTTGTGAAATGTGTCATTATTCTGATGGGCTTTCCATTATAGGTAATCTGGGCCAGTAAGTTTCTGAGACAGCGGGAGGTAGCGTAAGACTCACCAAGGCTCTCACCACTGGTGACAATGGTGAGTGAGGGGGTGAAGCTCAGTAAAGCTTCTGCATGGCTCCCCAGATCCCAGGAGCTGCCCAGTGTCCACCTACATTGTCAAATGGTGTGATAGTGAGCCAGTAGATCTTCCAAGCAGCTGCACTGGTGAGGCACACTGGATAGACTATGAGGGGGGCTATTTAGAAGGGGACTCTTGGGAAGGTGGTTTTTCATTGTGATAAAATTTTAAAAATTTAAATAATTTTATTTATTGATCACAAGTCAGCACTTAACTTTTCATTTTGAAAACGGAATTCATTGATATTGGGAATGAAAGCCCAGAAACTTTTTTATCTTAGGCAGTGATTCTCAACCAAAAGAATTTTCAGCTACACAGTGCTGAGAAACTTTTCCATAACTGGAGAAGTATTCCAGGCATCAGTTACATAGTTGCTGAAGATGTCTATAAACATCATATAATATCACAGAAAGCCACTCACAATAAAGGCTCTGCTAGTCCAATATGGATACTGTCAATATGAAATTTTAAAGAAGGAAACTACTTTAAAAATCAATGTTCTCTGTTTAAGTCTCAGGGTAATGTGTTAGCAAAACACAAGACATATAGACCTTTGGCAGGATAGATCACTGGTTGAGGGTCCTGACAATTTTATATTTGAGTTCCAATTTTGACCGTATTAACTCTGAAACCTAAAATAATAGGTAGGTGTTTTGTCTTTTTTATCTTTTTCTATAAAATAAGTTCATAATAATGCCACCTGGGTAACAGTGTAGCCTATACAGTCAATAATTTTGTATGTATAAAATATACAGTCTACATTAAATCCTCAGTAAAAGAGAATCACAATTAACTCCTGTTCCTTCAAGGCCAGGTTGTCATTATTTACTATGAGAATTCTCCCAAGATGTCAATTTCATGACTCTGTAGGTTGGTATCCTGAACTTAAAACATTTTCCAACAATCTTAATGAGTATTTTAAGCAGATAAATACAATTTATTTATTTATTTATTTATTTATTTATTTATTTATTTTTTTT
>PVJA010054120.1:0-11699 GCA_004027025.1 Myocastor coypus
TTTTTTTTTTTTTTTTTTTTTTTTTTTTTTTTTTTTTTTTTTTTTTTTTTTTTTTTTTTTTGAGGCAGGGTCTCACTATGCAGTTCAGGCTAGCCTTGAGCTCACTTTTGTAGCCCAGGCTGGTCTCGAACTCGCACCGATCCTCCTGCCTCAGCCTCCCAAGTGCTGGGATTACAGGCGTGTGCCACCACGCCCGGCTTTGGCTTGCTTTATTACTGTTTGCAGATACTGCATTTTTTTCACAAATTGAAGGTTTTCACCAATTCTGCTTCTACCATCTCCAATACCATGTGGTCATTTTTGTGTTTTGTAGCATATTTTGGTAATCTTCACAATATATCAGGTGTTTCCACTATTATTACATGCTTTACGGAGATCTGTGGTCACTTCCTGACATTTCTACTTTAGTTGTTTTGGAGTCTCAAAAACTGTATAAATATAAGATAGAAAATGTAATAAATGTGTGTGCTCTGATTGCTTTACTTACTGGCCATAACCCCATCTGTCTCCCTGTCCTTTGGCCTAGTTATTCCTCATGATAAAACAATTGAAGTAAGGACAAGCAATAACCCTATTGTAGCCTCTTAAGTATTCAACTGAAAGGAAGAGATATGTGTCTATTATTTTAAATCAAAACCAGAAATAAACTTAGTTAAGAAGATACAGTAAAAACACAGATTGGCTGGAAGTCTGATCTCTTGTGACAAACAGATCATCAAACTTCTAACACACAGGAAAAGTTATTAAAGAAAATTCAAAGTATTACTCCAGTGAGCAACACACAAATGTTAAGAAAGCTAAACAGACTTCTTACTGATTGGGAGGTTTTAGTGGTCTGGAGAGAAGAATAAACCAGCCACACCTCAAGTGCTCTACCTCAAGATTTTGTTATTCAAGCCTAATCCAGAGCAAGACCCTGACACTCTTCAATTCTTTTAAGATATAAGGAAAGACTGGGAATCTGCAAAGAAAAATCTGAAGCTAACAAAGACTTGTGCACAAGATTTAGGAAAAGAATCTCCTTAAAATACAAAGGGAAGCAGACAGTGCTGTTATAGTAGCTGAGGCCAGGGATACAGAAGATTAGTGCAGATAATTGATGAAAGTAGTTATGGTTCACATCTAAAACATCCCCCCAAAGTCCATATCTTAGAGGCTTCATTGACAGCACTATTTTTAATTAGTGTATGTTTAATAATTAGTGTATTAGTAGATAATAATTACATACCTCTTGGGGAATGAGTACATATATATATATCAACTGAATTATCTAGATATAAGGGCACAACCCTCATTGTGGCTTAATCTATTGATATATTCATAATTTGTTCATATTAACTCACAGGCAACTGGAACTTAGCAGGCAGTATCTAGGTGAAAGAAGTGGGTTATAGTTCTACGACCTTTAGGAGTATACTTTGTCCTGGCTCCTCTTCCCTCTTCCACTCTCTGTCTCTGTGTCTGTCCCTATCTCTGTCTCTTTCTTCCTCTTTCCTGAATCCTTCTCTCCTGGGAAGAGAGAGTTTTAATCTGTGATGCCCTACCTCAACACAGGCTAACAACCATGGAGCCAGTCAGAATAGCCTGAAACCAGGAGCAAAAATAAATGTGAAGTTCATTTTCTCAGGTACTTTATTAGCACAACAAAATGCTGAAATAAGATGACTGCCTTTTTATAATGTCTTTATTATCCACTTGTATCATATTAAAATAAAATAAAGCATGTAGACAGTATCTAAAGCATCACTGTTTAAAAAGAATCAAGGCTGACTAACACAGGTGAAAAGATATAAATAAAAGAAAGAGCATGAAACTTGAGCCAGGTCTGGGATACATAGGTTATGCAGTCACAGTCATACACTCCTGGATCCCATAGTCTCATGCAGTGGATAAGTTTAATTTCCATCTGCTTCAACTTCAGTTCTCTGAAGATGAAATAATAACACTATACTCTATTAACAATTCTGTTAATCAACTAGGTAAGTAACCAACTATTTATATCAATATAAGTGTAACAGCAATTTAAACAATAACAATCCAAAATCTACTGAAAAGTTACTTTCATATAGCAGTGTTCATTGATAACTTTAAAGCATATTGCATCAACAGTATGAGTAAAGTTCATTTCAATCTTTTTGTAATTTACATGAAAATATGTACTACAACCCTGAAACCTTAATACACTTCCAAAACCTATCTTGTGGCTTTTTCAGAAAACTAAACAAGTCCCAATGACTGTAGTAAGACCAAAATAATTATTTCCTCAGTATTATTTAATATTTTTCTGATTTACTTCTAGAAATTTAGCTATTCACCTTAGCTTCTAGTTTTATTTGCTGGTTAATTTTCAATTTTAGAAAATCCAAGGGTGTTATTTAAACAATCTTTTCTTACTAAACAAATAATAAACTTTGGCTTTCTATATATTCTCAGGGATTGACAAGTAATAAATGACTAGCGTCACTTAAAACCAAAGTAAAATCGGGGTTCTATGGCATACTAACTCCATATTTGCATGTTAAAATTTGAACAGATGCAATACCAAGTTCTTTAGCACAACTTAGACTTCAAGGAACCATAAATTCTGTATCAAAGAAAAATATAAAATGCCATTGTTGTGGTTTGAGTCTAGATGTCCCCTCAAAGCCTCATACACTCAAAGGACTTTTTCAGAGGTGACTGAATTTAGAGTGTGTGATGCTGGAATTAAGGGTATATGAGTAGTATCATTCCACTGACTGGTTTATAATCATGCTAACCCCAGCAGTGTAGAGACAATATAAAGGAGGCAGACAGATGCTGTTAAGGTTCCCTGTTGCCTTTGCTGTCTCCTTCTACCGTGAACAGTTTCCTCTTCCATTTGTGACCCTGCCTTGGAGCCACAGTGGATTATGGACTGAAACTTCCACAAACCATGAGTTAAATCTACCTATCCTCCTTTAACTTTGAGTAGTAGGTATTTTGTCTTGGTGATGAGAAAAGTAACTCAGACAATCGTGAAGTCCATATCCTGCACTGAATATAAAACAAAGTATACCTAACCTATATTCAACACAGAAAACTACCAGTAGAAGATTTCAGAGAAGAATGACAGAAGAGGTCAGTTTCTGAGCAAGTTTCTTAATCTAGTTATTGTAACAAACTCTCCTCAGTCATATTTTTAATCTACATAACAGAAAAATGACATAAACAATAGTAGGACCACTTTGCAGATGACAAAATAGGTAAATAAGTTGCACAAAATTAAGTCACTAATAATTGTGTTGGAATTCTGATCTAGGTGGACTATTTGTTACTATTCCTCTTTAACCAAAATTTTACTCTTGAAGTAAAATTCAGAGAGGTCTTTTGTGACTATAAATGCATTAGACCTGCAACCTATAAACCAAATTAATACAATTGCAATTTATTTTAAAATTACTTAATTACTTAATTTTAGTTGGATGAGTGGCTAAATGTTTGCTAACTCTGCAGCTAGTTAACACAGTAAATTACCTAATGTATAAATATTTCAAATGTCCATCTAGTCACTGTAATATGTTAAAAGATAATTAAGTCAAAGTGTGATGTCATGATTTCTCCTGCATATTTTTACCTTTCTTATTTGAGCAGTAGACTTACAGGACCTATCAAGGATATCAATGGTTGTTTTCTTCTTTTATTGTTTTCTCCTTGTTTCTCTTAAACCAAGTAAGTATTAATACACAAGAGTTTTCTTGCTAGTCAGTATGTTCTGAGCTTTTTAGTGATCTCTATTTTTTAAAGTAACTGTAATATAATTGCTACTGAGCAAAAATAATTTAAGTGGCTTTCTTGGATTGCATTCACAGGAGTACATGAACAGAAGAAACAAAATGACTATGTAATTAGGGGATCAAGTGGAGTAATAACTTTCAAAAATAGGCACTGCATCTTTTCAGGCTCCCAAATGATTTTATGTCTATTATTTTATTATCTATACAACAAACAACTCCATAAACAAGAAATTTATTAACTGTTTCAAAGTCTACATAATTCTCTTACACTTGTGCTTGATTCTTCCATTCCTAACTTAATATCTTTACCACTATACTTGCGAATTGTCTCTGAGCAGTACAATATAGGAAGTGTGAACACAGATTCATTGTTGGTATCCACTCTATATGTTTATTGAGCATCACTTATGTGTCAGGCACCTGTTATATTTAGAGGCTCCTCTATAAACAACACAGGCCCCCTCCTCCTTCAGGGCGGTCATAGGAAACTTAAGTTTTAGATGACTCCTGGGAGAAACCTGGATGCACAAACTTAGATTTCCATGGTTCCTGCATAGGCAATACATGAATATTAGATTTTAAGTTTTTAAAAAATAAACTACCAATAAAAATGGATATTAGAAAATAATGATATGCTGCTGTAATCAATTCATGGGGATTGCTCCTAAAATTCCCAACAGGGTGTCACTTGCAAGCTGAGGTGTTAATGGGCATCCTCATAAAATTTAAGACTTAGTTTTATGCGGTGTACAATCTGTTCTCTTGGAAATGCTGTTTTTTTTTTTCCTGTTTTTATTTTATAGTTGTAGTATGTCTACATACTTTCATAACAAAAGGGAAAATGTTGGCAGCATGCTTTATTAAATCATTCTTCTATTCAAAATTGATCCTTCAGAACCACAACTCTTCAAAAAATTTATTTTAGTATTTTCATTCCTAGAAAACTACCTCCTACTTAAAAGTGGGATTTACCCTTGCTTACTGTGTTTCATCCAATTCCAACACTGGAAATTTAAATCTAAACTTCATTATTAACTGTTATGGGTCAGGAACTACAGTGTAAGGGCTTTGAAAATTTCTCTTCACAAAAATGTTCATGATGAGAACTTATATTATCCTTACTCAAATGAAGAAATATAGTCAAAAAGGCTGAGCACCTTTTGTGAGGTCACAGCAGAATGTTTGGCAGTACTGGGATTCAAATGCAGGGCTTTCTGGTTCCAAAAGTGATACTCACAGTTATTGCTATAAAACTGCTTTTCAAAACAAAAACTGAATCAATGATTACTGAAATTAAAGATATGCATTTTATCTTTACTTAACACCCACTCTGCTATGTTTACACCTTTACAATTAGTGTGGACTCTTTTTCTGTTGGCTTTGTAAGTACAAGGGATAGGAAAGGCACATTTAACATAACAAGACTCAATGTGGTGTCTTCCCTTATTATCCACATTATAAAAGTTCTAATGTGGTTCTCTAGTTCACACTACCAAGATTTTCTAACTTACCGCTTTCTGTTTTTGAAAGAACCTATGGATTTCTTAAAAGACAGCAAGAAATATTGTGGAAAAACTCTTCTTACTTTTTTTTTCTCTCTATAGGGAAAAAAATTGAATCTCTTCTCACACAGGAGCCCACTGATAGAACTACTACCTATTCCCTTCCCATCTCCAATGCTTTTTCCTCAGTATATCTTATTACTCAGAAAACACAGTGCTGCTGGTGTTCCTCTGCTAAGTGGGTAGAGTCCCTGTGCAATAAAGGTCAATTTCCATGTGAGCCAGGCCAGCTTGGCATTAAGGCATTGGGAGGAAGAAAATTTCTCTGACCATCTATCTTCATTTTCCTATAAACTAATGAGTAGGCTTCATGCCAGATTTTATATTACATTTCCATTCATAATGCAGCTATGAAACAGGAAACACAAGAGAAGGAGGACAAACCACGCCTACAGCATGCAACACATGACAATCACTTTTCTAAAAAGCCCCACACTGGCAAGGCTTGCCCAGCATGTCTTTCACTTTTTCCTTATAACATCATAACTCACTATGAACATAAATAATCCCTCAGTCATGCTAATCCAAAAAGAACAAGAAATTAAGAGGCAAG
This sequence comes from Myocastor coypus, assembly GCA_004027025.1. Taxonomy (NCBI): domain Eukaryota; kingdom Metazoa; phylum Chordata; class Mammalia; order Rodentia; family Myocastoridae; genus Myocastor; species Myocastor coypus. Next base: position 5,871 of record PVJA010054120.1, read on the forward strand.
CAAGAGGTCTGTATAAATGTTTTTAGATAAGGTACTCAATTACCATTGACTTTGAAACATTTTTTTAACTATAGTCTGAAGTTTGGTGCCTTTTTCCAATTTGTATTAGCTGTAAAACAAATTTTTTGCAGCAATACATACAAATAGTTTTAGATTTTCTATTTTTAAGTTGCTGCTACTATTGGAAATCATTTTGTTCCCTAAGTCCTAGGAAGAAATCCTTGGTGCCATTGGACAGCTGCACCATGCTTCTTGCCCACAGAAGCGTTCCTTCATAATCAGAGAAGAGAGTTTACCAAGGATGACAGAGGAACCAGATGGCAGTTTGGAAAAGCAACAAACTCGTTCAGGGATAAGTACAATGCTTTCACTATTGTGGCTGAGTTGCTGGTACCTTAGAATTGGTAAATTATATTTGTTCTCAGATTCACACACACCTATACACAAATCCACACATAGCTTCTACTGGTGTTACAACAGAGGAGGAATACTTGAGAACTAAGAAATGAAAACACTTTTTCCTTTAGTGCAAACAAAGAGTAGTAGATATTTCTGAGCAAATATCTACATTTTGATGAACTATCAATATGGTGACTCTGATCAGCACTGTCTGGATAACCAAGTCACCAAGATACAACAACTGGGATAGTTTTCAAAACAAGACATGCACAATACTTTAAACTTTTCCCAGGAAGACAGCCGTAGGACTCAACAGAATGGACTGCCTTCCACACTGAGTAGAAATATGAAAGAAAACATTCATATTCACTCTGCAGAAGGAATCACTCTCGAGGTAGTGTCTGATGTACTGCCTTCTGGACAGGTTTATTCATTAGCCTAGACACGCTTGCTGAGTCAGATGGGATTTCTGCTCTTGACCAATGTAGTTTTTAAGTACTAGAACTGAATCATACTATAGGAATGTTTTATCCTCTTGAGTCTCATGTTCCTATAGGAAAAAAGCCCTCAACACTGTTACTGTCCCACACACACACACAAAAAAAAAAATTTCAGAATGAAAGCAGATGTTGTAATATCTGAAAATACCACAGGTAACCAAATGAAACTACTACTTTCTCCTTAGTAAACACCAAATTTCTTACCATTTTTAACCTATGCCAACAATATTTCAAATTTGATGGACAGAGTTTACTATTAGAGATATACCATGGCTAAAATTATAAGCCATACAGTAAGGAAAAAAAACTTCAAAAACTATGTATGTTGGCCATCCAACTGTACAAGTGAATATGTACACATTTTTGCATGAAAGTAGGGAAAGAGACAGAGATGGTGAGACAGTGAGAAAGAAAGTTCTACATGGGTTGAGAGGGTAAGAAAAAGGAAGTGAACAAAAAATAAATATAACAATACTAAATATGTGTGTAACTTGCAGCCATGCATATGCTTAGGTACTTCATAAGCCAATTATCTCACACTTGGAATTACAGGACTGCAAGGGCCACAGGGAATCACCTGATGAGATCCTTTCCTTTAAGCAATTTAATGCTTCAACCATCCCAATACCTGGCTGTGCATTCTATATCTACAGCTCCCTGGACATGGAACTTCATTAAAGACCATACTGTACTGTACTTTTAAGAGATTCATGGGTGCCTTTCTCAACAAAACCACATTTCACAGATCCTTCATCTGACAAGTTTTCCTCAGTAAGTACACTCCTTTCCTACTGTGACAGCCTAGGATGTGCAGGATTTAACTTCACATGAGCACACTTTCAGGAGTTCAAAAGGCATATGGCATGTATACAAAAATGATGTTAATTTTTATAACACTACTGTCAGCTATAGATGAGCTATTTGTTTCCAAAGGCTCTGGACTACCACTAGGTAAAAAGAGAAGGTGAAATTTGTTTTCTGTACCAAATCTTTTCATCTATGCGCAGCACTCCTCTCTTACCATTGGTTATCAACATGTCAACATGTCATCAGATTCATCCATTGGGTTTATTCTACCCGTGAAGTAACAGTACCCTGTTACATTTCCTACTAGGGTCATTTACACTTAAGATATTTTTAACCTTAAAACTACCAATCCAGGCTAAGATATTAAGAAACAGCAAATGAACTGATACTTCACAGAACTCAAGTCTTTAATCCTACTAAGTACTCTATCTTCTTGGAATTCCATGGAAGTTAAACATCTTAAAAGTTTCAAATTTCACCATTTAGTCTACAATTTACTAAGCACATATATAAAATCTAACCCTATTTTTGAACTTTTGGAATGATTTCTAAATATAAAAGTATCACAAACTTCAATGAAATTCTACTCTTTCACAAAGAAAATTGAAAATATTGTGAAATAATAAAAATATATGTTTTATAAATCCAGTTTTATATATTTTATACATATTCATAAAACTAGTTTTATAATTGGTTTTTATAAACTGAGGATTTTATAAATTTTGAACTTAAGTGCAAATAAAATGTTTGAACACCCTAGAGGAATATACATGAGTTCTAACATGTCAGAACCAGTGTGTGTGCCTTGTGGGTGGTTAAGGATAGCAATGGAAGGGCGTGGGAGGTGAGAAGAATAAACAAACAGAATTTGCAAAAAATTATTTAAATAAACTTTCCTCTTGCCAAGAAATACTACTACTTAATTGCTTCAAAAGAGTGAACCAATTTAAAAGGAGGCAAAAGACTTGCGTGGTAGAAAATTGGACTGCTTTCTCTCAGTCAGGCTTCAGTCTCAAGAGCACAAAGAGGGAATTGTAGCCAATTTTCTGACTGAATTTAGTTGTTGATGAGCTTGCTTTTTATTCTGCAATTGTTTCTAATTCCTTCTAAAAAGGAAAAAACACTACGTCTTTTATTTGAAATTGTGTATCACATGATGGGCAGTTACAGATACAAAGCCTTTCCATCTTTTAAAAGATAACCAGTCCTCCAAGACACAACATTCATCCATCATATTTACTCATTTTTATCACTTCTGCTCAAAGCAAAGGGACCACAAGATGAAAAACAACGTTAAAAAAATACTGCAAAGTGATGTTACAAATTGAATCACTTTTCTAGTATCCACTTCTTAAAATGTCCTAAATCAAAGCCACGTGTGGTGGCGCATGCCTGTAATCCCAGTACTTGGGAGGCTGAGGCGGGAGGATCGATGTGAGTTCGAGACCAGCCTGGGCTACAAAAGTGAGCTCAAGGCCAGCCTCAACTGCATAGCGAAACCCTGTCTCAAAAAGACAAAAAATAAAAAATAACAAATAACAAATAAAAAAATAAAAAAATAAAAAATGTCCTAAATCAAGTTCAGAAAGCATTAATGTAGGTGAAGAAAACAAAAACAAAAACAAAAAAAAACACTAAAGCTATAACTGAAGCTTTCACAACAGGGAATTAGAGAATGGCAAGGATTCAATGATGTGAAGATATGTGTCTATTTATGAGTGGTGTGTGTGTGTGTGTGTGTGTGTGTGTGTGTGTGTGTGTTTCTAATGTCTGAAAAAGGAAGTAGCTTCCATGTACTATACGGTATGATTTGAAAAGTGAAAAAAAAAAATGAGTAATGTGTTTAAACAAGTCTAAGATGCCATTGATTTTTAAGATAAATTTTTACTTTATATACCACAAAGAGTGAAAAAGTTTGACTCTAACCAATCTATGAGACATTACCTTCTTATCACATCAATTTTAAAAAACACATTCTTATTCTGAGATCTTAAAATGTGGAAAGAAAGAAAGAAAGAAAGAAAGAAAGAAAGAATAATATATTTCCTTCAAGTGATTTTGCGAAGCAGTTTTAGATTTCTTCAGATTTATCTTTAAATAATGTTCTAATTTTAAAAATACCTTTTTAAATGCAAGTATTTTACCCAGAAGGTGTAGCAGATTAAGTCATTAACAGTCATTAAGATGCATTAATGTATTTGTAGTCATTAAAACTGTAAGGAATATTAATTTATCAGATTATCAGAGCAAAGAGCTAGGAAAGACAGGATGCAGACAGAGAGATGCAAACAAAAACAAGCTGGGCTGTGCCCTTCATCTAGACCAACATACTCCGGAATCTTCTGGTGCACTCATGAGCAGGAACGCATGTTCAAGTGCAGCAAGCAGGTGATATAAAGGAAGTACAGAGGATGACAAGAGCACAAACAGAAATGGAAAACTCTAAAATCTGTAGATTTGCCCATCTTTTTTTTGGGGGGGGGGAGATAGCTCCAAGGCACAAGTGCCTGCTGGGCAAGTGCAAGGTCGTGAGTTTGAACCCTGGTCCCACAAAAAAAAATAAAAAATAAATAAAAATTTTTAAAAAGGATTTTTTATTTTATATTTTTTCTTGTTTCAGAACTTTTGTTTGTTTATTTATTTATTTTCATGGCCGGCTCAGCCTGCCCTGAGGGTAGGGCTGGCGTAGCATGTGGTGCCAGGAATCAAACCTCAGTCCCTGCAGCCGCCCAAACTTTCCTAAGCAGGCACTTTAGACCACTGAGCAATCCTGCCAGGCCCCCGATTTGCCGATCTTTAACCAGAACACCCAATAAAAATTCAGAGATACAGCATACATCTATGAAGAAATTCTACTTCCATTAGGCAAGAATGTTTAAAATGACTTCTTAATTAACTTATAGGCATACATTTGCTTACATAATGTTACTCCATTGTTAAGTCATACAAATTACAGCTCTTCTCCAAAACCATAGGCCATTTATTTACTCATGGTTTCTAATGTATATTTTATGACTGGTGACACCTTTTTTTCTCTTTAAGGCTTCAGAAAGACACTGATTTTTTTTTTTTTTTTTTTTTTTTTTTTTTTTTTTTTTTTTTTTTGTCTTTTTGAGACAGGGTCTCGCTATGCAGTTCAGGCTGGCCTTGAGCTCACTTTTGTAGCCCAGGCTGGTCTTGAACTCACACCAATCAATCCTCCTGCCTCAGCCTCCCGAGTGCTGGGATTACAGGCGTGCACCACCACGTCCGGCAAGACACAGACTTATACCAAAATGAATCATGGAATTTGCTTTTGTTATTAAGAACAGAGTTTAAAAAGTCAGGACAACTATCTTAGGCTTTATACACAACAGTTCTACTGACTTCCTGTTAGTCATGCAGAAATGACTTAACCTTAGTTCATGGCATATAACAACCTGACACATCTCTGGAGGAAGACTGTAACCAAGACTGGTTTATGAAAAAATAAAAAAGCCACATAAAACTATAAAATGTGCTTTAGCATCTTGAGCAAAACCCTTCATCTTTCAGCTGCCCCAGTTCTACAGTACAGATAAAACAATCTCGCCTGAAAATGATACCCTCACCAGGCTGTTTCTCAGTCAACAAGGCCTAAGATTCAAGTACTCATTTCACCGTTGTAGAAAGTACAGATGCTTTAAATTTATTAATACATACTACTGTCCAAAATCATCTCATCTTAGACATTTTAATAGAAAGGCTCACATCATATACATATGGAAAATCCACTGAACACAACTAAATCTTGGCTTGTTGACTGCTGCAACTAATATCATTCATGTGGAGCTTCCCTGTTCCCTGGGAATTGAAAAGAGTACAAATAACAGTGCTGTGTGTTTGAGGAAACATGTCTTACTTAGCTCTTTATAATGTTCATTGCCCTTGACCACCCAGCAAGAAAAAAAAATCCTTAATTACAATGCATGAAACACAGAGCTAGAATGGTGAGATGAGCTTTAGGAGGCTTAGATTCAATAGCCTCCAACATCACAAGCTTCACTGGTGGCCCACTGCAATTGCAAAACATTTGACTGTGTATGTATTTGCTTCCTCTTAGTCCAAAGAGAAGTATATTCTTTTCCTTTTTTTTTTTTTTTTT
>PVJA010054121.1:0-11702 GCA_004027025.1 Myocastor coypus
CAGACAGGAGAAATCAGATTTGAATAGCTGCTGAGTTGGAGACCGGAAGCCTAGGTCTCTAGGGACCCACCCAACAGAACCTTCTGGCTCCCTCCGCTTGCCCTCCTTTTTGCATTTCATCCCTGAAGAGGTCAGAGAAGAGCCTAGCAAGTGTGAGGAGCACAGGATGCTTACCAGAGCCCTCCGCTTGGACAGCAGGCTTCCATGGACAGCAGAGCAGAAAAGCCTCAATTTTAAATCTGATTATTTCATGAGGCAAGATGTACAAATTATTGTTGTGATTTACATCTCAAATGCCCCTCTCAAGCTTGGTGTGTTTGGAGGGTGATTGGATCCCACAGATATTGTGCTCACTGCTGAATTCATCCACAGGCAAATTCATTGGCTGAAGGTACCCTGAGGAAATCAGGCTTGGTTGGAGGTCAGACAATGACTTGGAGGGGTACATTCTTGGCCCTAGCCCCTCTCTTTTCTGCCTTTGAGCTGCTTCCTGGCTGCCATAAGGCAAATATCTTTCCTCTGCCATGGAACTAGCTGACCATGATCTGAAGCCACAAGTCAAAATTATTTTACTGTAAAACTGTTTATACTTCTCATTTCCTTAATGTTGTGTTCTCCTAAGGAATCTCTTGCTTTTCTACTTCTGCCATTGTTTTGCTGTCTCTCTTGCTTAGTCATTTGTGGTATAGTTTCTTGAATCTCAACTCAGTTCAATTTGTAGCCTAGGCTGATCTCAAACTCTCAAGAATCTTCCTGCCTCAGCCTCCTGAGAGTTGAGATGATAGGTATGTGCCACCACCCCTGGCTTCTTTCTGCTCCTTACCTGCTGTGCATTGAGCAGTTTTCCTTCATCTTGCCTGTCTGCCATGCTATGCCCCGGCATCAGCAGCCATATACTGACCTCTGAGAGTGGAAACCTCTCATCCTTCAATTGCGGGTGTCAGGTGTTCTGTTCCAGTGATAGGATAGTGACTACTACTATAGAGAACTGGGAGTGGAATGTATGTGTCAGAGTACCTATCCTCATGAAGTTTGCAGTTTATTAAATGAGGAGCAAGCAAAAATAAAAAAATTTACAGTAAAGTGTGAGGATGTCACGGTAGGGGACCCCGAGGGCTTCATTTGTGCACAGCAAAGGACATGTTTAAAGTTCACAGTTTGGGTTTCCAGCATTCTGTGATAAAAACCATACACAGACTTGGAAAAGAAGCAAGGATTGGATGGTTCCAAATGCCAAGAGCAGCAGAAATGGCCCAATAGGGCAGGAATGTAATAAAAAGGGTAAACGTAAGAAACACTGTCTAATGATACATAGGGAAACCAAGAATTCGTTCATCAATAGTGGAAGATAAAAGGGTCAGAGAATTATCATTCACTTTTTAAGCCCTGTGATGGGTATAAGATATTCGTATTTTTCAGCTAATGCTCAACGATGGATATTAATTTGCTGCAGCCCTCCCGTACTGGTGGTCAGAATGTGCCCCTTGGTTCCCAGTGGTTAGAAGAGCAACTGAGCAGGGGCATTCCTTTCTGAGCTCTGAAATTCCTCCTTTGCTTCCCTAGAGGCTGTGCTTCCTCCAGGCTGTTCCCAGCTAATGACAGAGTGTTGCAGGGATACTGCAGTTGACTTATTCCTAGGAGACGCTGACTCTCCTGAGGGGTGATGGGCATGAGGATTCTTGGACAGCTTGCCAAATTGCCCTTAGAATTACAGGTAAGTCTATGATAGTGGCACCAAATCACCCTTCTTTCTCTCCCCACACAAAGTTAGACCTCCATGTCAGCTTCTCCAGGTACCTTGGTATTTTCTAGCCTAAGTGCTGTCTCTATTACAGTTGTGGTAAACCTGGTCCTGTCTGATACCTGCTTCCCAGAGGAACTAGATACTTTCTCAAAAGAGCATCCAGAGGATACTAACAGGTCCCTGTCTTATCAGACTCCATCAGGTTTCATAGATGTCAGCAGTAGAGGTCAGCAGGCCTCTCCGGGTGTGGCATCCCATACCTGCTGGATCTGGTGTGGCTCTCCCACCTGCACTGATTGGTCTGAGACACATTACTTCCTTCCTGCTATCCTCAGTTTCTTCATCTGTAAATCTGGTTGCTCACTTTTTACCTTGTAAGTTTATTTCAAGGGGATTAATTGGGATAATGTAAGTAAGGACTTATAGTGTTGCTATGGTTTATGACTAGTTGTCCCCTCAAAGTCTCTTGCAGTCATTTGGGTGGCTTCTACAGCTTGTGATTAATTTGTGATCCATTGCTTGGATTATTGGTGTGAGTGCTGCACCTACCTTGGGGCAGAAAGCCTGAGTGCAATATAAGGAAGGGAGAGAGGCTTGCTAGCTGCTATAGCAGCTGCTTCCCCTTTTGTGCTTTGCTGTTTTCCTCTGCCACGAACTGCTGCCCTCTGCCATGTGCCACTGCATTAGGGCCAGTGGAGTATGGACTGAAACCCCCACTAACTGTGAGCTAAATAAACCTTTCTTTCCTTACGTTATGGTTTATGTCGAGTTGTCCCCCCAAAGCCTCATGCAATCATGGGGTGGGGACTTCTAGAGTTTGAGACTTGATTCATGACCCCTGGAATTATGTGTTTTAATACTGATAGGATTATGGGTCTGAGTACTTTTGGGATTATGGGTATAGCCTAAGGCGGATAGGCTGAGGTGGAGAGCCTGAACATAATATAAAGAGAGACAGAGAGACAAACTCGCATTGTTTGCTCTCTGCTTCTCTGGTTGGTCAGTTGGCTCCATCGCGATTGTTGTTGTTCCGCCGCCATCAAGTGGAAGATCTGTGCACTGTTCCACTCAGCCTTGGCCCAGCCAAATATGGACTGAGACCTCCAGTAACTGTCAGCTAAATAAACCTTTCCTTCCTCCATTTTGAGTGTTGAGTATTTGTCCCAACAATGAGTAAAGAGTGCCTAAGATACTTTAATTTTGGGTGTTGAGTATTTTGTCCCAGCAATGAGGAAAAAGTGAGACAGGTGTGAACACATCATAAGCCCATTGGCTGGTGGCTTCATTCCCTCCCTTCTTCACCACTAGCATCCTCCTTCCCCATGTAGAAAGTGTTAGGGCTTATATCTAAAATGTCCCCATAAAAATCTCAAGTGTTTGGAGAGTAACTGGATATGGAGGTATCCTGCGGATTCATCCCTTGATGAGCCCAGTACCTAGCTGTGTGCTTAGCAGGTGGGACCTATTTGGAGCTGTGTTTGGGGGGGCATGACCTGGGGAGGTGCACTCTTACCCCTGGTTCCTCCTTTCTTCTCTGTTCTCTAAGTGCCATGGACTGAGCGAGCGCTTTCTTCTCCACAACACCACTCTGCTGTGCTGTTTGTTCTTGGAGCCAGCCAGCCACAGACTAAAACTATGAACCAAAATAAACCTTTCTACCTCTCAGTTGCGGGTGTTGGGTGTTTTATGCCCCAAAATGATGAAAAATAGCTAAGAACAAAGGAGAAAATACAAGTGCATGTGGTCATCTGTCACACTGGGCCCCTTGGTGGAGTACCCCATGACACTGCTTCACCCCAGTCCTATGAAGTTGGGTCCTTTGCTTTCTCCTCTCACCTCTTGTTAGCATGCCCTCTTGGTTCTGACAATGGAGGGTGCTCTACAGCTCTCAGTGTATTGCTCCAGGGCCCCTTTTCCAGGAAATGCACTCCCCATCCCTAGGATCACCACAGGAGTAGCCATGTTGGTGCCCTATACTTCTATCTCTTTATCTCAGAGGCAGAACCTGTCTGAAGATGAGCCTCTGATTAACTAAGTGTACTGGTTAATTTAATTACGCCTGAGGCATGATGTGTAAGTCCACACCTTAAAGGAGAGGTTTAATTTGCTTTTGTTCAAGTCCTTTCTAGGTAGCAAGGCAGAAATGTCAGGAGGAAAGGCAGGGTGGAGCAAACTATTCAATTCTTTTTTTTTTTTGTCTTTTTGAAACAGGGTCTTGCTGTGCAGTTCAGGCTAGCCTTGAGCTCACTTTTGTAGCCCAGGCTGGTCTCGAACTCACATCAATCCTCCTGCCTCAGCCTCCCAAGTGCTGGGATCACAGGCATGAGCCACCACGCCCGGCTAAACTATTCAATTCTTGATGGGAGGGAAATACACGTAGACCTTGATGTCACAGCTCCATGATCCATCTGCACCCACACACAAGTGTGCTCCGCCAATCCCTGGGTGAGTCTCACATTCAACTGAGTTAAAACTTCACCCTAATTGCCACATTCAGTAATCTTAGACTTACTACCAAGAGTGTCAGATTTGTCTTTCTGGGAGTGGCTGGGCATCTCATATCTCAAGCTCTGAAGCTGTTAACGGCTGTATTTTCCGTTGTGCAGGAAGAAATCCTGGCCACGTGGAAATGAAAGAATGCATTTGTTACATCAGAGGGAGTGATTAGAGAATGGTCCGACCACATGCAAGTCCTTGGCTTCAGTTATTTCGCACCTTTTGTGAGATGCCCCTACATTCTCATACTCACTCTACATTAGTTTGAGTGCCATATCTGTCACTTGTAGCCCTAAGTGTTCTGACTAGTGAAGGAATGCTCTTGTTGCATGTGCGTGTGCTGCCTTCCCACCTTGACTATGAGCCTCTGAGGGTCACATACGACCCTTTACTCTGTTTCTGGTCACAGTGCCCAGAATAGTGCGTGGCCCTGCAGCTGCTTCAGACAGATGTGCAGCTGACAATGAGGCTCAATCAAATACTCTGCTCATGAAGGTTTCTATATATTCCACACATGATGTCACAGGACCATTTTAAATCTATACTCAATATTCTGGTCTAAATGCGCTAAAAATGTCTTAAGGCAAGGACTGCAGACCCTTTCAGAAAAGAGCTTCTGGCAGGTATTTTGTGTTTGGCATGGTGGAGTCTGAGGATGATGGGTGTTGCTAGGAGAATTATTGTACTTGAAGCAGTGCCATCACCTGTCCCTTTCTACCCTAGGTGACATGAACCTCTCCTGCCCCACTGAGCAGCCTATTTATCAAAGAAGTCCCTATAGCCACAATCCACTTTTTTGAGATTGTAGGTATGTAGAACAGTTGAATCTTTCTTAAAATCTTTCACATACATTTTTCTACTATGTCCTTGTTATAGTGTAAAATTCTCAAGGACAGATGCTTTATTTTTCATAAAAAACTGAGCTTGGGCTGGTTTTCCTAGTAAACATTTGGGCCCAGATTCTCACAGTGTTTGGTACATACCTTCTGTGAGCCTGGGCCTGAGGTCTCTCATGTGCTGTCTGTTTAGTTCAGGGATCCCATGACCTAGGTTTTATGGTCCCCTTTAACTAGATGAGCAATAAGCACACACACAGAGGTCAAGCAATTTATGACAGGGGTTGTGCTAGGACTTAATGTTACTTCTAGTTCCATTCCCACTAACACATGTAATAATGAGTGACGGATAGAAGACTCTCACAGGCCCGGCAGGATGGCTCAGTGGTCTAAAGCGCCTGCAGGTGGTTGCAGGGACCTTGGTTCAGTCCCCAGCACCACATGCTGTGCCAGCCCTGCCCTCGGGGTGGGCTGAGCCGGCCATAAAAAATGAGTGAATAAACAAACAAAGGTTCTGAAACAAGAAAAAATAAATAAATAAAAAAGAAGACTCTCACAAATGAGTTGTTCCTTCAAAAAGGATAACATAGAAAGTATTCCTTCAGGCTGAGGAAACATTAGCCTAAGAGAGTTTCCTCTTCTTGCTTCCAGAGCTGCAACTTGGGTAAGATGAGTGGTCAATATTTAAGGAAGTACTGAAAGACTCAGTCTTAAGAGAAGTGATATTTTAGTGTAGCAATTTTTAAAAATGTAAATGAACAAGATAGCAATTTAAATTAAAGATAGAATTTGTTGACAGCCAGGATTTGGGTGAGATGACTAAGGTAAGACACACAAAGGCGAGGTTGGACCATGAAATGTAGGAAAGACTCTGCTGTGAGTTCACCAGGAGCCATTTGCCTTTGTCCTTGACTGGCAGACATACTGCTCTATCTCCTTTGCAGTGAAGTGCAACCATGTGGCCACGTTCTGCTCAATGGGACACCAGTGAAATTGGGCCACTCCATGCTGGGCCATAAAAACACCCAGCCTTCAACTCTCCATTCTGCTTCCCTCTCCTGGCTTGGTGCAGATGAGCATGGGGCCCCTAGAAGCCAACACTGAAAATGATAGAATCAGCAAATGAAAGGATTTGGGAGAATGATATCACTCATGGGGGTCATGCAATACCACTCAGATTAAGACCATTCTCCTACTTTAGCAAGGAAGGTGGACCACACGACTACTGAGCCCCTGCTCCAGGAACACAGTTGGAAAGGGCCAGAGCAGTAATGGGAGTTGGGTTCTACTTTCTGCTTTTGGTGATCTATTTTAAGAAAGAGAGAAGTTCACAAGGTTTGGCTGGTTAGCCTGAAGACAATTCTTGAGCCTCTGAACTTGCACACAAGTTAGGCAGCTGCAAACGTTGTGCAGCCTGAGCAGAGGGAATATTCTTCAATAGCTACCCCAGACAGAGCCACTGAAGAGAATGGTCAAGACGGAGTCTAAGAGCCGAGGGCAGGGAGCCATAGAAAGCAATGCAAGAGGCACATCCTCCAGGGAACACAGTTAGCTTCTAGTTCAGAAAATCTCCCCACTTCTCCTTATTTCTTTAAATCCTAGTAGCATGTTATTATTTATGTGGGTTTCTTTTGCCTCCTCCTTTGCTGGTCTCCTAGGGCTGGTCCTCATGCTCTCTGAGGGCCGGAGCAGTGTGCACCATGTTGGCTGGGAGAATATTATAGTCTTTAGCCCAATAATTTCACGTCTAGGAATCTGTCAAGGAAAGAATCAGATGTAGAAATAAAAATTTAAAATAGAGATATCATAAAGATATGATAAAAATTTAAAATAAAGATATCCATTGCAATGTTATTCAAATGGTTAAAAATTGGATACTGCTTAAATGTCTAATGTTGAAGGGAATAAATGATTTAGGAAATATGTAGTATATTTATAGGGTAGATTATTTATTCATTAACTTTCCTATTTGTATAGGAAGTTTTTTTAATGACTTAGGGAAATGCTTATGATGCAAAACTGTGTGTATATCAAGACTTCAATTACGTACAAGATATATGCCCAGAAAAAACTGTAGAGAAATGTGTGAAAATGTTCCTGGTGATTTTAAGGGGAATTGCAGGGATCACTAGAAATAATATCTTTGGAGTTTTGGGTGGCATACAGATTTTCCATAGAGAGTGTAAATTGCTTTTATAATTAGAGAGTAACATTCTCTTTAAAAGAGAAGCAATTAATGAAATTTCACTGATACCTCCCATTCTTCCTGTTTCAACATCTGACTTGATGTACTGAAGACAATGTTGACCTTACAATCAGGAAACCAGAGTTCTAGATTAATTTTCAATGTCATCTTTGTCCGTACTTGGCCTTTTCACTCATCTGTATAGAGAAGAGGCTACATAGGATAAAACTAAACTCGCCTTTCCAGTTCAGAAAGTCTATACAAATATGCTGAGTCACTCACGTATCATTTCTTTTCATTCCTCAAGGTAAAAGCAACCCCAAAATTTGGAGCCTGATAGACTTTGAAATTGGCCCTTATTTTAATTCTCAAGTTCTTAGCATGAGAGCAACATTCAATATGGTTCTGAAATATCTCATGCAAAAAAGTGCCAGAGTCATAGACTGAAATATTTATTTGAATATAAATGAACACGGATTTGCCAAAATACGTTCCTCCTGTTGTCATGGACACAAATGCCTGACTTTCTGATTTGCATTTCTTTTCTAATGGGTACAATATGTTTCAGCCCCTCATTGGTGCTAGGATTGGATTTGAGAAACTCACAGCTCTGCGATCTCCCCAAAATGTCAGCTGTGGGGGACTTTCATGGCTTCACCTGACCAGCTGGATGAAAGTTGTACCCCTGGGTTGTCCTGACAACCAGGGGCTCTGAGGGCTCCGAACCTCCCCCAGCAGCCTCCCTCCAAACCTCCCCCAGCAGCCTCCCTCCAAACCTCCCCCAGCAGCCTCTCTGCAAGGTATCAACTGGGTTTTAGAGGATGCCAGGATGCCTCCACCTATTGCCTATCTTGGTGTTTTGCCCACTTCTTTTTGAATTCACCTTTGCTCTCTTATTCTTTAAGGGTGAGGATTGCAGGAATTCTCTTCTTGCATACGCTCCTGGTCCCTGGCAGCACCAGCTCCTTCTCCTTTGTCCTTCCACCTGCCCCTTCCTCTAAGTGCACATCCTCAGAGTTACAGTTCACTAATTCCTCCTTTTTTGTCTTCAATCCAAAAAAGGGACAATCCCTGAATCCTGCTGATTCTACCTGTAGGGACCCTTCTGCTTTCTTCCAGTGTTGTCTGTATCATAGGGACAAAACTCTTTCAAAAATGGTAGGGGGTTTCTCTAGCAACCCTTTCGTAGTTTGACCCTGACATTAATAGAGAACATCTTGATTGTGGCTTTCAAGGGCTGCCCTGCCCTGTCCTTGTCCCTTTTACTGATCTGTGCTACCGTGTTCCAGCCACATGAGCTGCCTTTGTGTCTTTCCTCAGTGCTGACTGCACTTCCAGCCTTGGCACAAACTGCTCCTTTCCACAGACCCACCCCCTTCCCTTTAGTGCCTCTAGTCCTGGGCCACCTTCCTGGGCCTCTCTGGGAGATTATGTACTCTGTGGATAGCACTTGTGAGCCCTGGGCTTGTCCTCTGCAGACCTTTTACAGGTGGGATTAAATACTGCTTTAATGCCTATCTTTTCTGCCAACTGGTAAGCTCAGTGACAGCCAAAGTCATGTCTATTCAGTTTGCAATTAAGCCTCCAGCCCCTTATGGAGTATTGGGAACATGGTAGGTGCTTGATATTCGTGTGAATGACAATGAGTTCTGCAGACTGTCAAATTAAATGTCCAAATAGAAAGTTTGAGTACAGATACCCCAACCTACAACTCTCCTCTTCCCTGATGAAACTGTGTCACTCAAAACATATCCAGAGCTCATTTCTTATCAAAAAATGGCCAGGTGTCCCTGTGACGCCACACACCGGTGCACTGCAGTCGGACTGCCAGCCTATCTTCCTAGCCTCATTTCTTTACCCTCACCTGGACTTTCTGTGCCGGGGCACACCTAGCTCTTCGGGTCTGCGCCATCTCACTGGGCTCAGAGGCTGGCTCCTCCTGCTGGAGCCTCCTTTCCCAATGCTTTGATGGAGGATTTCTGCACACTTTAGAGCCCAGCCCAGAGGGAGGATCCAGGCCTTTGCTCTCAGCTGGGAAGCCCCTCCCACTGCTACCAGATAATGCAAACATACAAATTCCTTTAGGACCGGAACCCTGCCTCACACTCCTTGTACTCATGGAACAGCACTCATAGTAAATGCTTTCACCCACCCCTGCTTTGCTTCTCTGCTCAGATAAGAAAAAAACATCTGGCTCCCTTCATCCCGGGGCTTGGCCCTCTCCATTCTCTCCCTGATTAGCCCCTCCGTGAGAGAAGACATTGACAGTCTGGCCAAACAGAGCAAGAGTGGTGGGTGTGGCTCCTCTGTCATATAGGCAGGGCCAAGAAGGCCCTGCCTCTCTTCTGCCTGCCAGTCCAGTCAGGCACTTAATCTGCCACCCTCTTCTCTGATGGATACAGCTCCTACACCTGAGTCTGAGATGAGTTACACAGGTTTGCTCTGAGTGTTTTACCTGCCAGGCATGAAGCCTGACTTTGACTTCCCAGCAAAACTTTAGCTCCCTTTCAGCTTTTCCCAGGGAGTTCTGCATACCTTGGGCACAGGACCGGTTGTTAATAAGAAAGTATTACTTCATTTTCTATCTGATTCTAGTGCATTAGTGTGTGCCTCACCAGTGGGTTCCTTGTGACCCTTGGAGGTAACAACAGAGAATGTGTGTTCTTGTTTCAGAGTACCTGGGTTCCAATCCATGCCCAACTTATGGACTGAGTGACTTTGAACTCATCACCGCACCTCCATTTTCTCATCTGGAAGATGGGGAAACCAGTAGTATCTATTCACAGGGCTGTCATGAGGACTGAGGGAGGAATCCTGAACACAAGGCCTGGCATGCAAGAAACACCCACACCAGTTAGGGGTCCTTGGCAGGGTGTTGGAAAGAAAAGTTTGGGGTGGAAGGTACCTGCCTTGCTCCTGGCTCTGTCTCTCATACCTGGAGGTGAGCCTGACACATGGTAGGTGCTTAAGGAATGCTTACAATGTGGGTCATGATTGTTGGTATTGTTAATAGCAGGTAGGAAATACTCACCAATGTTTTTAAAAGGAATGAATGGATACCTCAATGTCCCTAAAAGCAAGAGAGATACGTACTCATTGTGAGTGTAGCTGAAAGACACAGAATATATTTTAATAAAACTACATATACGGACAGAGACCAGGGAGGCCTGCACTTCGCATTATCTAGACTAGCCACTGTTTGAACAGCAGTGGCATTTCAGGACAGGCCTGCAACGGGAAGCACCTCCGTTTGTCTCCTTCCTGTCTCAGGTGCTCTTCCTGGTTGCCTGGGTGCAGTTGAATTAGGCAGTGTCTGTGACAGTGCTGGTGAACCTACAGCACACCATAATTACGTGTTTCTTTTAAGACACATATTGATGTGTGAATTGTTTGTGTTTCTAAACTAAAATGTAGTAGAGTTGATTGCAATGTTGACACCTTTAAATAAGTGGGTTGTAGGTTGTAGTGTAGACACTTGTCTCTAAAGGGGTCCCTATCACTGGCCTAGGGCTCCATGAGCTTCCGTCTCACAGGGGTGAGCCAGCACCTCTCCTGAAGAATGTTCTCAGGTCCCCAACTTGTGTGACTCCGGCCCCAGCTCTATCCTTTGCTGGCTGGGTCCCCTGAGTATGCCACTTTCTCTGCAGCTTACATGATAGAGTGGGACCAGATCAGTAGTTGTCAAACTCTTTGAGTAGAGAAATCCTTTATTTCAGTAAAAACGCCATGTCAGGGCTGAGGGTATAAAGCGGCTGATGAGGAAGCTGATGGGGGAGGGGAGGCAAGCTCTGTCTGCACACCCAGTCCTGGGGACCCTGGCAAGCCACGTATTCCGAGACTGCTGACAGGATCTTCAGCACCAGTCTTGGTCCTGAGGTCCTACCACATGAGTAGGCCACTCTTAGACCATGTAGGAGGTTTGTTTGGTTTTTAGTTTAGTTTTTTTTTTTTTTAATAAATTTAATTTTAGAATCATTTTAGATGTCCAGAAAAAGCATGAGGTGGTATGAACTGTCCTTATAACCTATGCCTGCTTTTCCTGTTACTGACACCCAGCATCAGTATGGTGCCTTCATCACCAAACAGTTGTGTTTCCTAATGTCCTCTTACTTTTCCAGGACCCCACCCAAGATCCCACAAAATATTTAGTCCTCATATCCCTAATTTAGATCCTCCTGGCTATGAAAGTTTCTTAGCTCAGGGTGCTATAATGAATATACCTTAGACTGGATAATTTAGCGAACAATCATTGTTCACAGTTCTAGAGATCTGGGTATGGGAAGTCTAGGAGGAGCACACTAATAGATGTCTGACAAGGTCTCATAGCCCTGTCGGCAGAGGGTCACTGTCTCATTGGTTGTTCATGTGGTGGAGAGCATAGAGCCAGGTAAGCACTTAGTTTCTTTCTTTCTTTCTTTCTTTCTTTCTTTCTTTCTTTCTT
>PVJA010054123.1:0-11702 GCA_004027025.1 Myocastor coypus
ATATATATATATATATATATATATATATATATATGCCCCACAAAATAAAAATACATGTGTACACAAGAACTTGGTATTTAGTATTACTCACAACAGCATTATTTATAGTTATTATTTATTTAAAAGCAAAACGTGAAAACAACCCAGATGCCCATCAACTGATAAACAAACTGTAGTATACTTATTTCGTATACATGAATGCTGCCATATGAGTAAACCTTGGAAACATGCTAAGTGATAGGAATTGATCATAAAAGGTCTACAGATGATTCCACTTACATGGAATTTCCAGGACGTATAAATCTATATAAACGAAAGTAGATTAGTGGTTGCCTAAGCTGGGAGAATTGGGACATATGTGCAAATGGGAACAGTTCCGTTTTAGGGTGATAAAATGTTCTAAAATTATATTGCATAAATTTGTGGATGTACTAAAAACCATTTAATTGTATATTTTAAATGGATAAACTGGTATGTTAATTATAACTTAAAATTATTTTTAAAAAATTATGATAGAAAAACATGCAAAAGTCATGCTTACAAATACTTAATTTGAGAAAAGGGTTGCCATTTTTAACACATAGAAACAGTGCCTGGTTGCCAAAGGTAGATGTTTTATAACGTTTTGGATAAGAGGCAAGTCTTCTTTGGTCCAGAAAAAATATTCAAAATATAGATACAAAAATGTTCAGTAAAGCTACCAACCCTTAAGGATTTTTTTCTCTGCCAGTTTAACACTTTAGCAAGTAGTGTTTTAAATTCATTGATCAAAAAAAGTATCTGACAAAAAGAGAGTCAAAAAAGTAGGAAATACAGGGGGAGTCTGTGTTTATCTGAATTTACCAAACAAGAAAACTGGCAGCACTTCTTCCCTATTTATCTTCCCTCTTCTCCTAGTCTAATTCTAATTTATTAACCCAAAGTGAAAAATAAACGGTCTATGTATTTTAAGTTTCCTTTCACTATAGACACCTGGCCTATGAACGCCTTTCCCAGAATGTTGCTTGGTGATCCCGGGGCCCAGAGCCTGAGGGTGTGAGTGAATCCGAAGTCCGATGGAGCCCTTCTCAAAGGGTGTGCTACCAACAGTACTCACAGACTCTATAAAGAAATCCAGCTGATGAGGGTTAAAGGCAGGGAGTCTCACAAGAGCCAGCAAGGAGAGTTGGCCAAAATGCCTCTCTCACAAAGACCCTGCAGAGATCTTCAAACTCTTCTCCTGTTCCCCCAACTCACCAATCTGCCTTCTGACCAGTTATTTAAACAAAATGATACATTCCCTTCAGAGTCAAATCACCAAAGATTTTTTAGGAAGTACTGACACACATTTTGACTGAAAATTATAGCTAATATCTTCAATTATTCCAAAAATTAAAACAATTCTATTTTTTTCTAATTATAAAATGATATACTTTATATAATTTGTAATTTTAAAAATTAGATAGCTTTAAAAGTACAAAGGAAGAGTAAAATTAATCACTAAGTTCACCACTCAGATAAATACTAAATATCTTGGTGATCATGCTTTTGAACACACATATTAGTCAGCTTTTCAAATATCTGTAATCAAATATCTTACATACAGAACTTGAAGGATAAAAGCTTTATTTTGGATTATGGTTTCAGAGATTTCAGTCCCTAGTTAGAGGGCTCCGAAGCAGAAATGTCAAGGTGGAAGGATGTGACAGAGGGGAGCTGCTAACCTCACAGAAGCCAGGAGATGGTGAGGAAATAACAGGCGACTGCTCCATCTAGCAAGGCCACTCAGCTAACCCACTGATGAAGTGAACGCCCCATGACAAGATCACCTTTCCAATTCTCACCCACCAGCACTGCTGCAGTTGAGGCTTCAGGGCATGCTTCATATTAAAACCTCAACAACACCTCCCTACTTATGTATACACCCACTGACACATTAATTTTACATAAGCAGTATGATACTAAACATACTGTTCTGTATAATCACCTATTTTCAGATTAAGATAGCCTATATATATTCTAGAATTTAACAAATAAATACAACACATTTTTTAAAAAATGTATGATCTGTCCAAACATTACACTTTTTTTAGTTTAAAAATTTTCATTTCTTCTTCACTATTATAAAAAAAATTCCAAATAATTCTTTATCTTGATGCTCAGGATAAAATTAATAGAAAGGTGCCAAGAAACCTAGGCTTAAATTACTCTCTGAAATAAACCCAAATGTAGTCTGGAATATCCAAATACAGGATTGGGGGATTATCAAGACACTTGCACATATGTCACCTTGTTTTCTGCCAATTTGGAGATGCTAAAATGAGTCAGATTAGCAGAAATATCTCTGTGGAGCTGCCAAATCTGGAGCTAACATTTCTTTTCAAAGTGAGCTCTTTAAAGTCTGAAAGACATCAAGAAACTCTGGAAGATCACTCTCTGTGACCAAAGGAAGACTGCTTATTAAACCAGTCATCCAGGCCCTGTATTTATCCTCAGCATTGCAAAACAAAAAGTCTGCAGAGGGTAATAAAGCACTTTCTTAGCATGTGTGAGGCCCTGGGTTTCAACTTCTCTGTCATAAAACACAACACCACATCATACCCAAAGTCATTCTGGTAAAATAAAGTTACCAGCACCCTTTCCACTTGTCATTCTTATTACTCCAATAATGGTCTATTTCAAATGTAACATGATCGCTTTCTATTAAAAGCCTTTAGTGACTCAAATTTCCAACAAATTCAGTTTAATCTCTAAAACATGAAGTAAGAGGCTTTCCTGGCACACCCATTGCTAAAATTCCCAGTATTCACCCCTGCCCAGCACCTTGCTGCCCCTCAATGCCCTATGCATTAGTTCTCTGGTTGTTTCTTTACCCTCATAATGCTGCTTTCTCATCACATGCTTCTACCTGGGATACATCTAGTCTACTTCTAGTAACTTGTTTAAATACATTCTTTCTTGACTCACTTGAATGGGGCCTGGAAGAACATAGAAACCAAACATGTGCTGTTTGTTTTGATGCTCAATCATGTGAGAAATTATTTTAATTACCCACTTTAACAATGATGACAACCTAGCCCCAAAGCCCCCAATGTTCATGAATGGCAATGACAAATACATAATAGATACACTGGGGTCTAAGTATTTTAAGATATGTATATCTGTCAAAAGTACTGTGGATTACACTATGTTAAAATTAATAACAAACTGAGGAGGGCCAAGGAGATAGCTCCGTGGAATAATGCTTGCCCGGCAAGGGCAAGGTCCTGAGTTCAATCCCTGGTACCACCAAAAAAAAAAAAAATCAAACAAAATTGAATTTCCTATGTCACCTTTAAAATACTGGATTGTTTTAAAATCAGTTTTGAAAATAATAGTTCAAGTTTGGAAAATATGGTAAGCCTAAAGAACATCATCAACACACAGTGAAACTTTGGAATCTGGACTTACTTAAAACTCTTTGGAACCCATACTTAATTTTCTTACTGTTTATTGAAGTTACAATTGGATATATTACTTTTAATAAGAAATTGATTAAGACTATAAGATTTGAGGAATTATACCATGGTTTGATTCTCACTGCCTAGCAAGCCATGATTGACTAAATGGTATCCACACCCTTCCTTCTCCAACCTTCTTTTGTCATTTAAAACAAGAAAACCAGATTTTGTTTATTCATTCAGACTTCCTAGAAAAGCTTCCTCTTGCCCAAGAAGCTGATCTCATTTCCTGGTGTTACTTGGATGAGCAACCAGTACTTAGGCTTCACAGGAGATACTACCGGCTGAGAGTGGGAAAAGGAGATGGGGTGATGTTCTAGCACCCTGCAGGGAAGAAAGCATGACAGCTGAATATGGAAAGGCTCCTCTGGACCCCCTTGTAGGCAAAGGCATGGAAGCACTTGCCACCAGCTAGCAGCTACCTTCAGCTCTGAGGAAAAACAGCCTTATTTAGGTGAGGTGCTACTAAGTGGTCAAGAATACAGACAGAACAAAAGCTTAGCCTTTTGTCACTGGCATAATGGCCACCCATGCTGTTATATATTATGTTTCTCAACTTTTCAATAGGTAAGATACTATATTTCCTTAAATACTTTAGATTTAAGGCAGTAGTTTGCTTGAGTATATACTCAAGCTTTATAGCTGAAAGCATCGCTATTGATACAGAATTCTTGCAATTGCGATAAGAAATCATTGGTCTCCCTAGAGAAACTTTGGACTTGCTATATTCATGTTAAAAACTAAAAACTAGGGCTGGCCAAATAGTTCAGCAGATTAAAGCACCCACAAGCAGGTGCAGGGGCTGGTGGTTTGATCCCCAGGCCTGCCTGCTGGCCCTGACCCCAGGGTGCACTGAGACAGCAAATGAGACTGGGTGTGGTGGTGCCTGTAATTCCACCTCTTGGGAGGCTGTTAACAGGAGAATCACTACAAATCCCATCTAGTAGTGAGACCTTGAACACCTTTTGTTATAAGACAAGTGAGACAGCCAAGTGTCTGGGCTGCACCTCTGCCCAGCTGCTTGCTACACATACGCAGATGCCTGTGCACACACGCCCTGGAAATGGGCAGGCTTCCACTGAACACCATTTCTCTTCAATCAGGAACTGGTATGAGCAGAGGTAGAAAAGCCAGACATAGCCTGGCCTACCTAATATCCAGGCCAAGGAAGAAGAGGCAGCTAAAGAAGAAAAAGTTCTCTCTCACAGATACCCAGCCACAGCACACAATGAGGACCACAGGAAACTGGTGCTGTGATGGTGGACACAGACTATATACCACCCTAAACATACTACATGAAGGATGACTGGTACAGAAGTGCAGGGGAGATGCCAATGAGAAAGAGAGGTGTTTTTTGAAACCTTGTGCTCAGTTCACCTATGCAACCCTGCTGATTGCTGCTTTTTTTTCATGTTTTATAAGATGCCACAAGGTCAAGCTAACCTTGAACATTTGAGAGCTCTAACAACTCTCCTGCCTTAGCCTCCTGATTGGCTGGGATAACTGCCTGGCACCTGAAACAGACTTTCAGATGAACTTTTACAATACTTCAGAAGATAAAAAGAACAAAGCTGACAACAGGGAAATTTCTTGGGCAGTTAATGAACTAATCCAGGTTGTGGCCCAGACTGAAAATGAGGGGAAGTATGAAAATATACTTAAGACACAGGACTGCTGGGCTCAGTTTCATGTGGTGAGCATAAGAAAATGTGCTCCTGAGGGCATGGTTTCCCACACCTGTTTTGAGCATTCTGGGTGGTTAGAGCAGGAGGATCACAAGTTCAAAACCAGCATAAGCAATTTTGTGAGACACTGTCTCAAAATAAAAAGGAGTAAATTCAATCCCCAGAACTGTCACCAAAAAAAGTTATTCTGCTAAATAACACTGGTATAGTAGCTAGACTTTTCATAACTTGGAAAGTTATGAAATGTAAAAGAAAACAAATGGATCTAAACCACAAAAGGAAAATGACAAAGCTAATCTCAAAAGCAATTTATACTAAAAAATAAAACAAATATCCCATTTTAACAGTAACAAAAACCTGATTTGCTATGGGACATAGTGCGTGACATAAGAGTTAGGAAAAGATGCCAGGGATTACAAACTTAATTTAAATTATAACAAAGTAAAATAAAAGAAGATTATGCAGAGAAAAAGATGATTATTTTTTTGATGTCAGTCTTAGGGAACAGACTAGATAACAGTCTAATTAGGCACAGCCAGTAAGGGAATGTATCTATTACAGCATTTAGGAAGGAAAAGGGATGAGCTCAGTTTTGAACACACTGGTTTTGAAATGTCGAGAAGCCTGAGTTCAAGACTTCTTTCTTTCTTTCCTTTTTTTTTTTTTTCAGGACTGGGGATTGAACTCAGGCCCTTGTGCTTGCCAGGAAAGTGCTTATTCTACCCAGCCCCAAGACTTATTTCTAATGTTGCAACCCATGGTTAACACAATAAGTGCATAATGAACACAGATGGCTATAACCCCCACAAACTGTTCACCCCAAATGTATCACGTGCAATGCTAAAACTAAAATAAACTGATGCAAATTGGGAGAATCATTAGTTGAAGTTAGAGGTTCAGAAAAAATACTTATACCAATACAACTTCCATTTTACATTCTGCTTAACAAGTCTCCACCATGCATCAGGTTTAAAGCAAGGGACATTTTAGCACCAAAATTACTCACAATGCATATTCATATATTCCTCTAACTCCACTACAACCTATCTTACTATTTCTATTTTTCAAGTAATGTTTAATGGTGACTTTCAGTCACAAAAGAATGTATATTCCTTCAGACCTATAAATTAAAGACACATCAATCTCATGTTTAGGGCCAGTCTGATAGCTTAGTGGGCTTGCCGTGCTGGCCCCACGGGGAGGAGGGGGAGCTGTGACAGCAATTGAGACTGGGAGTGGTGGCATGCACTTGTAATTCCAGCACTTTGAAAGGCTGAAAACAGGAAGATCACTACAAGTCCAAGCTATATAGTGAGACCCAGCAGATACTGTCCTAAATACAGGAAAAAAAAAAAAAAATAATCTAACCTTTAATTTCTATTCTAAAATTAACTTGGCCAGATAGATGAAAAGTGATCACATACTTCAAGTGTGAGAAGACTGAGAGGGTGAGAGGTAGGGAAATAGGAAGACCTTGGAAGGTCTGGGCACTCCACTATCTCAAACCAAATCTTTGTTGGTGTAGCCAACTAGGAAACTATGGCAGCTATGCGGTGAAAGGCAACAGAGCGGAATAGAAAGTACTTTGCAATAAGGCAAAACTAAACTCAAACTGAAGTGGGTTTTTTTGCTTGTTTGCTTTTATTAATTTTAGAGCAGGGTCCACAGAGTGTACAGAGTAGGTTGGACTCATAGTGATTCTCATGCTGGGATTACAGGTGTGTACCACCACAGCCAGTCTCAATTGTCATCTCAGCATGCCCCAGGAGCAGGGCTGGCAGAGCTGCTGAGTATCCAACCCCCACAGCCGCACTCCATCGAGGCAGGCACTTTAATCCGCTGAGCTATCAGGCCAGCCCTCAAACTGAAGTTAGTAGCCAGGTGCACACCACCACCCCCTGTCTCCACATTATCTTAAGAGAAAGGCAAAGGAAATTATAACAAAGTAAAATAATAGAGGATTGTGCAAGATGTGTCTCTTACTTTTTTTTTTTCAGAATTTTTTAAAATTCTATTTATTTATTTATTTCTTGTTTCAGAACCTTTATTTGTTTATTCACTCATTTTTATGGCTGGCTCAGCCTGCCCCGAGGGCAGGGCTGGCGCAGCATGTGGTGCCGAGGATTGAACTGAGGTCCCTGAAGCCGCCCAAGCTTTCGTAAGCACACGCTTTAGACCACTGAGCCATCCTGCCGGGCCCCTGTGTCTCTTATTTTACTCCACCTGTTTCTTTCTAATTCTTACCTATTAGCCTTCAGATCAAGGTCTATATACCTAGTGGTTCTAGTATAAAGAGATAAGAGCAAAAGGACCAACTGATTTAAAGAAATTCTGTGATTTCCCCAGTTTTTTAATTCAAACACTAGCTAATCTGGAATGTTAATGCATAATTTCTCCCTTGCATATCACAATTTGAATCTGAAAGGCAATATACTTATGTAATTGAAGGGTAACTTAAACTTTATAATTGGTCATCAAAGGCACATTTTCATAAATTTCTATAATAAACTCCATTCTCTAAGAATGAAATGAACTCAAAAGTCAGTATGGAATAAGACTGCATTTATCAGAAAGATTACTGCTAAATCTTAAGCCAGGAATGAAGTCCTTGGTCACCACATAAGGGAAGTGTTTGGAGGAGTCAGGCATGTTGATCCCAAGCACTAACACCAACCTTCTACTTTCATGGGTAGCCACCAAATGAAATGGCAAATCTTCAACACTTTAGGAACCTACTACTTTCCAAAAAACGGATGAATGTTACGAACAATTGAGAAATTGAGTAACAAATAGCTAATTACTCTAAGCCTCTGGACAGGACTGTATAGAGATCAAAAGTTGAAGCTCTAGCCAGGATGGGCTGGCCCATGCTTGTAATTACAGGAGGAATGACAGAAGGATCTTAAATTCAAGCCCAGGTTGTACATCTTACTGAGACTCTGTCTCAAAATGAAATGCTTAGGACAAAGAACTTGGGTTCAATACCCTGTACTGAAAAAAAGACTTGAATTCTCAAGACAGAGTACACGTTAAGATAAGAGTACACGTTACTGTGAAGATTAAATGAGATCAGAGGTCTAGCAAGGGCTGGGCACAGAGAACAACCATTCTTGACTGTATTACTGTCATTATTAGGTTACATGTAATGTAACTTGTATTGGAGAGCTATATTATTAGAAGTTAAGGATAGGCAAAACACTGGCAAAAGAGCCAAAAGCTCCCCCAAGGAAAGTTACTTCAACCAAACTCCAAACTAAGAGAAATGACATTGGCCATAGCTTTATGACTAACAAAGAACTTTTCTTTAAGTCTCTCTCCTTATTCAAGAACTAGATGGAGGTGACATGGGAGACAGATGACAGGACAGAGTGGTGAGATGGAATAGAAGAAAGCAGCTACAAGAAAAAAATGCTTCAAAAGTTTTTAAATTTTTAATCACTGAATACTACCATTCACGAGGAATTTTTATAGGGTCTTGAAGCTATTAAAATGATAACTTGGTCCCAAGAAAGCAAGAACCAAATCAATTACATACTGAATGTTTTTGCATTGTAAAATCCACTATTAATAATGTGTTAAATGAAGCACAGTTATAACTGTAGGTCCATGACCAACCTTAAAGCCAATGTGTAGGTTCCTGGCTGCCTCTGACTCTCCCGAATGAGGTAACTCCCTTCGGCCACATTTAAGAGCTGGTCAGCTGTTTCTCGGGAGATCATGCCGTGAAACCTAAGAAACAAAGCCAATTTACAAATGGTAAGCTTCCCATCTTTTTTTCCTCAATAAAACAAGACAAAACACCACCACCACCACCACCACCACCCAACTATTTCCTAGACAATCTATTGCCACAGAATCAAAGCATTTGGATTTAACTATGTACTTGTTTCCCTGGGCCAGGCCCCTGGCCAGCTTCTTAAAAGAGCAGCACAGGAGTAGCCAAGGAATTCAGTTACCAAGCATGAAGTCAAATTCATGTACATCTGAGGGAAGATCACCCAATGTGAAGAGGGCAATCCTTTTCTGTGTAGCGGTTTGATCATATGGACTTAATAAAAAAAAATGTACAGTACAGAAATTCATCCCATTTTCTTTCCCCTATCAGCCACTGATCTAAAATATTGACTTAGGAGTCTACACTGGGAATTTCCAGCATCTGTGTTGTCTTTAATTGGCTCAACTGTCCAATAATATGCATAATCTACATTTCCTGTCAAAACTTTAAAAAGAAAAACATACATAACACATCCTTAAACAATAGATCTGTAACAACCTGATATAAAACATTACAAAAAAGTCAGTGATAATTAATATTAAAAATATGAAACCATCTTACATTTGTATGGTGATTTATAATTTATAAAGAACTTAATATATAACATGCCCTTTTAGTAACTCAAAGATAATGAAAGAATTCAATACATGTCACTCCCAAAATATGCTATTTGAGCATATTATTTTGAACTGATGGCTTTTGAAAAACAGCCAATACAAGAAAAGTTTTTCTAAACTTCTTTTATCTATCTAAAGACGTGTGCTTGAAAAGGAACTCAAATGCCATCAATCCCCTTCCCAAGAGTTTCACAAACTGTAAAGACTGAAGACTGACTTATGACAGGGGAAGGTGCTAATTCATAGTTGGCATCACACTCAGACAGACTTGTTCACAAATTATAAATAGCTCCCATTTATATTTTTAAGTGGTTTTGTGTTTCCTAAAACTTTATTATGTCTTAAACAATCTACCGCTTCCTCCCCTTCTCATATTAAGATACTCAAATCACTCTAGGTATTCACCTTAATTTTCCTATAGTAGGTTTGTACATATGCTATCAAAATTGTGTCCCTAATGCAAGAAACTGAAAGAATTTTTAAAAAGGTATGATATATATATATATATATATATATATATATATATATATATATTGAAAAGAGAAAGAAACTTCTCAAAAGGAAAGAATTGGGATAAGGGAAGGGAAAAAAAGCAAAAAGAAAATAAATAAATAGACACAAACACACACAAGATAGCTAAAATAATTACTAATTTCTTGAAAAGAATAGTTAATGCTTATTTTTTTGAACAAATTTTCACACCTAGATCTGGTAGTCTGAACAACTACTTTGAAGATAACACATGCAATATAACAACCATGGCTGATTTCTTATCATTGTGTTTTGAAATTCTTTATTTTTAATGTTTTTTTTTTAATTATTGTTTAAAAACAGAAAAGCAAAAGCCCTCCAAAATTAATAGCATGTAGACACTGTTTCCTGGGAACCCACTTGTTGTTAATTTCACAGACTCACCTACCAAACCTAGGTGGGTAGAGGGACAGTGTCCCATCCCCTACAATAACTATAGACTTAGTGCTCCAGAGAAGCACTGTAGCTTCTGATAAAAAAAAAAGTCAGCTGAATTTAGAATGATAAATATTAAAATCTCTGAAATGGTACCTTCATAATTTAGCTACTTTACTAGGTCTAAGTGGCAATTCTTGGGGATTTCCCTCACAGACTATCATTAAAACAGTTCTATCTACTATCATCAAACAATCTGCTATCATTAAAACAGTTCATAGTAAATATGTTAAAAAGCATGACAATTTGAAGATCTATGTTTATAATGAGTTCTTGAGTTTTTTATCTTCATAAAACCCTGAATCTTTCTGAACTAAGTCCAGAGTCTAGCAGTCTGAATCTTCAGGGATGATAGCACATAACTTGTAGTAATGCATACATTATATTAGCATATTGGTATATAGTTAAGTTTACATGACAGGAACTAATACACTTGGAAAATGTATCTTTAAAAAAAAAGTCCCTCAATATTCGACCTAGCACCCAGGCCTGGTGTGTGAGTCTGGGCCCACAGGAAACTCATTCAACCAAGCAACCAGGCCTGGCATATGATGTAGACTTCCCTGGGCCTACCAGAAACTCATTCGACCCAGCAACCAGGCCTGGAGCGCCCAATGTGGAAAACTACTGCAGAACTCCCTGCAGAGAGACTAGAGACAAGACCCACCCAGATGATCCAGGAGCAGACCATCTTGCCAGAGTGGCACAACAGGTTCACCTCCAAGGGCTACAGCAGGAAGAAGTGGAGCATAGCAGCCAGACCCAAGTCACACCCACCTACCTGGACGAGTGTGAACTTGGTAGATCTGGACCTGGTGCTAAGGTAAGACCTCTACCAAAGCTCTACACCAAAGGTCAGAAGGCAGGACTATACAAAATGACAAAAAAGCAGGAGCAAAATGAGCTCTCAGGCCCTGATCCACCTAGAACAAATGCAGGAGACAATAGCATAGAAGAAATTATAAATCACACAGCTGAAATCTCTAAAATAATAGCATCCAAAGTAAAGAAACAACTGCAGAAAGGGAGAGAGGAAATCAGATCAAAAATAATTTCTGAAGTAAAAACAGAAATAATACCTACAATAAAAGAAGTACTAAGTGCCTCTATAGACATTGACAAAAAAAAAAAAAAAAAAAAAAAAAAAAAAAAAAAAAAAAAAAAAAAAAAAAAAAAAAAA
>PVJA010054124.1:0-11701 GCA_004027025.1 Myocastor coypus
AAAAAAAAAAAAAAAAAAAAAAAAAAAAAATCCTTCTCAACCTTTAGGGCTGGCCAAATAGCTCAACAGATTAAAATGCCTGCAAGCAGGCACAGGAGCCAGGGATACCATGCTTGGCTCACTGTGCTGACAGTGGGCCCTACCCCTGGGACACACTAAGACAGCAATTGAGACTGGGCATGGTAGCACACCTATAATCCCTGCTGTTAGGAGGCTATAAACAGGCAGATCACTATGAGTCTGATCTAGTAGTGAGACCCTGAACACCCTTGAGACCCTTCCCTAAAAATACAAAACAAAAAACAAAAACAAAATAAAATCAGGAAGAGGTACCTTTCCATAAGGCACTTTTTTTAAATTTAAAAATTTACAGGACTGTGCACAGCCAGGATTACTGGCACACACCTACAGCTATGGTAGGCTAAGGCAGGAGGACCTCATGAGCCTAGATGTTGAAAGCCAGTCTGTGCAACACAGAAAAACAAAAGAATGTATACACTGTACTTAAAAGCAATTGGAATACCAACAAAACAGCTACACTTCTTTTGCAACTATAAAGTCATACTTGGTTTGATGAATAGTATTTAGACCTATAACCCTGGGCTGCTAGGTGACTGACAAGAGAAAGATCACAAATTCAAACCCAGCCTGGACAACTCAAAATTTAAAAATAAAGGCAGGGGAGAGAGCTTACTACAAGGGCCTTGAAATGAACACTTAGTACTCCAGAAGTAATACAAGTTTTTTTGAAACTATCACTGAATATAATGGGGCGGGGGGATTTGCTCAATGCAGCCCAGGCTTGCTGGGATTACTAGCATGCAAATAAATCTCACATAATTCACTGCACAACCTACTATAAATTTTCAGGCCAATGTAAGCAACTATTCTGTGACAGATTAATGGGAGTACAAAAATACCACTAAAGCAGGCTTAACTTTTTTTTTTTTTTTTTTTTTTTTTTGGTGTCTCGCTATGCAACTCAGCTGGATCTTGAGCTCATTTTTATAGCCCAGGCTGGTCTCAAAACTCATACTGATCCTCCTGCCTCAGCCTCCCAAGTGCTGGGATTACAGGCTCGTGCCACCACACCCAGCTACTCTTACCTTAATATTAGGTTTACTATCCAAAATATTTTATACATCCATAGAATTTCTTTTTTCTTTTTTTTTTTTTTTTTTTTTTTTTGCAGGACCTTGCACTTGCCAGGCAGGCACTTGCGCCCCAAAGTTATCTCCCCAGCTCCCCACAGAATTTCAATTATATATATATTTTTAAATAAACAAAGAGGCCAAAGATATTGCTCAGTCACAGAGCAAGGGTTTAATCCTCAGTACCAAAAAAGAAAAGCAAGTAAGCTATGTATATAGCAGTTAAATTCTTTTTTTTAATCTTATTTAGGGGCTAGAGAGATAAGTGTGAGGTCCTGTGTTGGATTCCTAGTACAAAAAAAGAAAAAAACATCCATCTCATTTGGCTGAGGTAGTGGTGCACTCAGGAGGCTGAGGAAGGCCAGCAGGGCTACGTAGTGAGTTCAAGGCCAGCCTGAGCTACATGGGGAGACCCTTCTCAATAAACAAAATACAATAAATAAATGTGAAGAAATTTACTTGGGGGACGGAGCTATAGCTAAGAGGTAAAGCATTTGCCTGCCATTTCTGAAGCCTTGGTTTCAATATTGAGTATGGAAAAAAAAAATTTAATTAACTTTTTTAATACATTTGGTCTCACTACATAGACAAACTCATAGAGATCCTCCTGTTCTCAGTCTCTAAAGAGCTGGGACTGCAGCTCATGCCACCATCCCAGTCCACCTCAGCGGGCCCCAGGGAAAGGGCCAGCACGGCAGGCCAGGGATTGAGCCCAGCCTCTGTGTTTTTCCTAAGCAGGTGCTTTAGTTTGCTGAGCTATCTGGCCAGCCCACAAATTAACTTTTTTTTTTTTTTTTTTTTCACTTTTTTTCTTGTTTCAGAACTTTTGTTTATTTTTATGGCCAGCTCAGCCTGCCCTGAGGGCAGGGCCAGCACAGCATGTAGTGCCAGGGGATCGAACCACGGTCCCTGCAGCCACCTAAGCTTTCCTAAGCAGGCACTTTAGACCACTGAGCCATCCTGCCGGGCCCCAACTTATTTTTATATAATTTTAGACTAAATATAGTACAGTGTGCTATACTCATCTAGTATGTGTTTAAATGTTTTATGTATTTATGTTCCATGCCATTAATAATCCCTTAGTGTTCGTGATCTAATTAAATCTTCCCTTACCATACCCTGGGGCACTGCTGCACTGCTGGTATCTAAACCCCAGACTTAACCTGGATTTCAGATTTTTCCACCGGTGTCCAACCTAAGCTACTACAAACACATCGAGGGCAACTTTCTATGTTCCTTTATTGGGCTTCTCTGTGAGGGGACAAAGCAGGAGCATTCTCAGATGTTTCTTCAGCTCACTAGGCTTATTACAAGACCTGTAATCATTTGCAGGGTTACTCAACATTCTTATAATTCTTTTGCCACCTCTTCAGGATTTCTGGGTATTAGGCAGAAGAAAGCAAGACCAAAGGAGGTCCTCCCGAGTGTGTTCTGAAACTCTTGAAGCTCTTTACCTTACCCTCCTCCAAAGGGATATAAAGTTTCACAACTCAGTTCATTGTGTTTTTACTTTCTCTTCAAGTTTTCCTCACGTTTTAGCACACATGTTCTTTTATTAATAATTTTGGAGGACATTCTGTGGAGCTGACTGAAGCCCCCACCCGCTGCTTCCTGGCAGCCTTCCTACAGGTTCACACAAAAGCAAGAGAAGTCACCACTGCGCCTGCTTCTGGGTCGGGGCCTCCATTTGCACATGTTTTCTTTATTCTCACTGGGGCATCTTGCTTTTTTACTGAGCCCACCTTGCTTTTGTTTGTTTTTCTCCCAGTGTTGGGGCTCAAATCCTAGGCCTCCCATAGGGTAGGCAATGCTCTACCACACAGCTACGCTGGTAGCCCTCACTGGCTGTCTTTATGGAGGTCACTGTATCACCACACAAAATGATTTCTCTTCCTCCATTACTGGTTATATAGGCCCTCCTCAATTCAACATGATGCAGCTGCTCTGGCCTAGCTCTCTCTCTCTCTCTCAATTCTGTGCTGCTGGAGGAGGATGCCAGGGCTTCTCAAGCACTCACTAATCTACATCTCCAGCCTTCAGGGCCCCCGTTTTTTTAAGAGTCAATCATTGCACACCAGCCCGAAAGGTGGGGTACATGTTTACAATCCCAGTATGTGGGAGGCTAAGGCAGGGAACTCCAGCCAATTTGAGACAGGCCAAACTCAGTGAGACTTTGTATCAAAATGAAAAAAAGTCAAGGGTGGCTGCTGGGAGAAGGGGGTTACACCTGTAATATCAGCACTCTGGGAGTCTAACACCTGATGATCACAAGTTTGAGCCCAGACTAGGCAGTTCAATGACTTAGGGAGACCCTGTCTCAAAATTTAAAGAGTAGGCCTGGGCACAGTGGCACACATCAATAACCTCAGCAAGGTAGGGCACTGGGCAGCTCCTCAGCCTAGCCATACCCACAGGAAACCCTCAAATGAACACTTGATTCCTGAACTTTTACTTTCTACAGTAACTAAAATAATGACCTGCATAAAAGGGACAACATAAATTTGCTGAATATTCTAATTCTTAGATCTGTGCTTACAATTTTAGTTCTAGAGTTTCTACTCTGATCCAATCTTCACAGCCAATACACAGATTAACGTATTATCTCTCCTTTAATGTATTATACCCATAAAAATTCATCTTTTTTTTAAATATATTTGGTACACAGTCTTACTATACAGATTGGACTCATAGTGATCCTATTTTCAGCCTCCTCAGAGCTAGAATTACAGGCATGCACCACCACATCTGGATTTGGTGGCCAGCTCAGCACACCCAGAAAGGAAGGGCTGGCACAGCGTGTGGTGCCGGGAATCGAACTCCAGTCCCTGTGCTTGCCTAAGCAGGCACTTAATTTGCTGAGCTATCTTGCCAGCCCTAAAAAGTCATCATTAATTGGCCATATTTTTACATTATCAGTTTTCGTAGCGCCTTTATTCTCCAAGTTATACAAGTGACTCAATCTGAGAGTCTGTCCCATTAGCAAACTCTACAGCTTTTCATTCAAGCTTCAAGGTCACACAAAAAACTTCTTTGTGAAAATTTGATGAAGAGGCACTCTTGGGGCAAATTTTACAGATGTACAAATAAGACTTCACTGGAACTATCACACCAAGGCAGGACCCCAGCTTAACAAAAAAACAATGGGTTTCAGCTCCCAATTAATCCCTAAGCCAAATGCTCCATGGCATGGAATTCCCACCGCCTACTGCATCCAGCTTGCCAGTTTCCATGAAAATCAAACACCCAACCTTGCTCTTCATTTCAATTAATGCTACTTCAGTCATCTCTAGGAACTTCATTTCGTTCTCTGCATCCTCTTATCAATTAAATATTCAGCTTGCTGTATGCGCAACACTTACTGATTCGTTGCTATTAATAATCTACGGTTGCTTCAACCAATTGGATTTGTCAACCACCTACCTCGAGAAAGAAGAGCATTTCTCTTCCCTTACATGTGCCACAGATCTTGCTGTTGTGGCCTACCTTCATTAATGATTGAACATAATAAAACAAGAAAACATAATACTGGGATATTCCTTAGCACTTGCCCTTACCTCATAAATACATCTTGGTTAATACAACTAAAATTCAGACTGTATTTTATAGGACCCTGTCATAAATGATAGTGCTAGCCAAAAAAGAAAAACTCAAGTACCAACTTGGCATGGTAGTGCATGCCCATGATCCAGACAGGAGGATCACAAATCCAGCTTTAATGAGAAAATAACAAATTAGAAAAGACTGGGGACATGGCTCAGTGTGAAAGCCCTGGGTTCAAGTCCTAGTGCTAAAGAAAAAAAAGAAAGAAAAAGAACACAGTACGGGATTTGTGAATGTGCCTTCAGAGCAGTGCAATTAAAAACAACTGGGTAGAGGGGCTGGGGACATAGCACCACAGCACAAGTGCCAGTCTGGAAGTACAAGGTCATGAGTTTGAACCCCAGTACTGCCAAAAAAAAAAAAGGCATAGCAGGACCCTGTCTCAAAAAGACAAAAAAAAACACGGCAAGGCCCGGCATGCTGGTGTACACCTATAACCCCAGCACTCAAAAGGCAGAGCCAGGAGCATCACCACTAGTTCAATGCATAATGGCACATGTCTGCAATCATACAGGAGGCTGAGGCAGGAGGATCACCACTAGTTCAATGCAAATCTGGCTTACACAGTAAATACATAGTGAGTTTAACCAGCCTGAATTACATAGTGAGATTTCACCTATGAAAAAAGAAAAACATTACTATAGCAGTCAACAGACTGACATTACAAAGAGCAAATAACTAACATTTGTACTATACATACAAGTTATTAGATACCACATTGATTTCACTGCATCAGACTCTATGGGAGACAAGTATGGACATTGTTATTTTCAAAAATATTCTAAAGGATAACTGACATTCAATTTCAGAAAAAGCTATGCTTCATTCCCAGCTAGCTCTCTCTCTCTCTTTTTGGGGGACCAGGGTTCAAACTCACAACCTTGCACTTGCCAGGCAGGCACTTGTGCCACGGAGCTATCTCCCCAGTACCCTAGCTGTCCCTTAACTTGGACAAAAAAGATGTATGAGACAGAACCCAGGTAGAGAATCCCATAGCCCAACTCTCAACTTAACAACTTGCCTTCCTTTGTGGTCAGAGAGCAAGTGCTAAGCGGTCAAACTTAGGCCACCGCCCTCACAGACTGTGGCAAACCTACACTGTCACGAGCATCATCCCACCCTATCCAGGCTCAGGACGCCCGAAGTAACAAGAGACTTTCTGGATTGTTACCAGACTTCTGGTCACACGGGTTACCGCAAAGTTCTAGAAACAGGACATTTCAGAGCTTCCCTAGTCAGAGTCAAAACTACTTTTTTTGTAATCCCATACACTTACCTGTGGCACAACATCCTGCAGAAAAGTCACAACGCTTTCCATGTAGGACTGCTCTCTGGAAAAAGGCAAAATGGATAAAATTTGTCATCACAGCTCATGACATGGGAAAGCTCTATTTACAAGCCCTAACAAGGTCATTCACAATATGAAAATAAGAAAAAACAACCAAATCTTATCACCTGATAATTCTGCCTGTGCACTCTCTAAATGTCTAACGTTTTTAAATATTATCTCTTTTAAGCCGGGCATGGTGGCACATGCCTGTAATCTCAGCACTTGGGAGGCTGAGGCAGGAGGATCAGTGCGAGTTCATGACCAGCCTGGGCTACAAAACTGAGCTCAAGGCCAGCCTGAACTGTGTAGAGACCCTGTCTCAAAAAGACAAAAAAATAATAATATAATAATAATATCTTTTTTGAACCATTTTCTAAGCTCCTACCATTTTTAAATACTATCTCTTTTTAAAAATTCCTGCCTAGCCAGGCATGTGGGTGCATACCTATAATTCAACACTCAGGAGGCTGAGACAAGAAGATGGTTGTGAGTTCAACACCAGCCTAGCCTAGATAGCTTAGTCTGAACTACATAGCGAGACCCTATCATAAAAAAAAAAAAAAAAAAAAAAAAAAAAAAAAAAAAAAAAAAAAAAAAAAAAAAAAAAAAAAAACAGGAGCTGGGGAGATAGCTCTGTGGAACAAATGCCTGCCTGGCAAGTGCAAGGTCGTGAGTTTGAACCCCAGTCCCGCCCCCCCCAAAAAAAAACACTGTTTCCTAACACCCATCTCATATTTGAAGATATGAATGTAGTAGACACAAGTAAGGCCATACCTTCCTCTTGAGCCAGAGTACTAGAACAGCCACATCCCATGAAAGCAAGAAATACTGTGGGTAATGACCCAGCATTTAGTAACGTCTTTACTCACAACCATACAACCATTCTCCTGTCTCAGCCTCCTGAGTGTTGGGATTATAGATGGGCACCCCCATGCCTGGCTAGGCATGACTTTTTAAAAGAGGTAATGCTTTAAGATGTTGAAAGGTTAAGGGGCTGGGGAGATAGCTCCGAGGCACAAGTGCCTGCTGGGCAAGTGCAAGGTCGTGAGTTCGAACCCTGGTCCTACCAAAAAAAAAAAAAAAAAAAAAAAAAAAAAAAAAAAAAAAAAAAAAAAAAAAAAAAAAAAAAAAAAAAAAAAAAAAAAAAAAAAAAAAAAAAAAGATGTTGGAAGGTTAGAAAGTGGACTTTTCAAAAGAGAACTGAGTCCCTGACCTGTGACCAGTATGTCGCCAAATGAGTTCATAGTCCCAGCTACTTGGGAAGCTGATGTAGGAAAAGCCTAGCTTCTAGGCCAGAGTAGCATGGACCTGTCAAAATAGGCTAGGGCTATAACTCAGTGGTAAATGTCCCTGAGTTCAATCCCTAGTACTGCAGCACTAGATAGATAGAGATCAGAGAGACAAGGACGGGACCAGGAGCGAATGAGAATGTAGGCCAGTAGTGGCACACCCACAGGTTGGGGCTGGGGGAAATATTTTAAATGGAAAGTTTATGGATGTCATTAAGTGGAGAAAAACAATTGCTTCACAACACTACATCAGCTGGGCATGATGGTACACGCCTGTAATTCCAGAATTCTGCAAACCTTGGGCAGGAGTATCACAAATTCAAGCCCAGCTTGAGCAACTCTGCACTTAGGAAGCCTGTCTCACAACAAAAAATAAAAGGAACCACTGGTGTAGCTCAGTGAGCAAACAACAAATAAAACATAGCCAATTGGGCTGAGGAGATAGCTCCGTGGCACAAGTGCCTGCGTGGCAAGTACAAATCGGGAGGTTGTGAGTTCGAACTTCTGTCCCACAAAAAAAAAAAAAAGTACAGGCTGATCTATGCAGACCCTGTAGACCCTGTACTGAGTACATTAAAACACAGCAAGTCAGATTTATCTCATGAAAAATATTAAAAAATTAGACTTTTAAAAAACAATGAATTATGCTAAATGTTAGAACAAACAATATACCTTTGAGACTGGAAACACTTGGTTAGACATAAAAACAAACAACAAAAGTGAGTGGTCTGGGGACTATGGGTACCTGCAGCAGAGCAAGGGTTTTAGCATGTATGGACCCCTGGGTTCAAAAAAACAGGCAACAAAAACAAAGACAGAAGAGAAAAAGAGATTGAGAGAGAGGAGAACCTCTCTGACTTGCTTCTTCTTTCTTCCCTGGTTTTTCTTTTTTTTTTTTTTTTTTTATTTTGCCATTCTTATTTCCTCTGCTTCACCTTTATACAACCTCAATCCCTAGAATACATCAAGCTCTTCTTTGAGTCAAGCCTCCGTATCAATCTTTCTGCTTGACACCTTTCCATACACTTTCCTTCAAAGTAATGTCTGTCTCTTAGCCAGGTATGGTAGTGAATCCCTGTAAGAGATTGAGGCAGGAGAGTCACAGGAGGAGCTCATAGTGACTTCAGAGCTTGCCTGAGCTATGGATGAGATGCTGTCTCACAGCAAAATAAATAAAAGCCATGGAGATAGTGGCATAAGCACCTGCCTGGCAAGCACAAGGTCCTTAGTTTGATCCCTGTGAATAAACACATACATACATACATACATACATACACACACACACACACACACACACACACACACACACATACATATATACATCAATGGTAGTATCTCCAGCTTAACTATTGTTTTGTCTTTTTTTTTTTTTTTTTTTGTATTATGGCTAGCTCAGCCTGCCCTAGGGGTGAGGCTGGTGCAGCATGTGGTGCCGGGGATCGAGCCGCAGGCCCTGTGGTTGCCTAAGCAGGTGCTTTAAACCACTGAGTCATCTCACCAACCCATCAACTAATGTTTGTAGAAATGATTGCTGACAACCTTATGCAGTCACCAGTCTCCATCATGACACACCGGGCAGAGAAGACACTATGTAACTATTAATTTACTTATTTACTATTGGCTTCTACTAGAATACAAGCTCTAATATAGGAAAGAATCCATCTCTTATATATAAGTTTTCTTCTCCAGAACCAGTTACCCAATACTGAGGCATGCAGTAAATGCTCAAGCATTATTTGTTAAAGAATACTGAATGAAAGATTTAAAGAACAGCCGGACATGGTGATGCATGCTTGTCATTCCAGCACTTGGGAGGCTGAGGCAGGAGGATCAGTGTGAGTTCAAGACCAGCCTGGACTACAAAAGTAAGCTCAAGGCCAGCCTGAACTGCATAGAGACCCTGTCTCAAAAAGAAAGATTAAAAGAACAACCTAAGCCAGGTGTAAAGGCACACCCCTATTCTCCCAGGTACTCAGGAAGCTAACACAGGATGGTAAACTTAGAAGTTTAAAGCCAGCAGAGGGGCCAGCCAGATAACTCAGTAGATTAAAGCACTTGCTTAGGCAGATACAGGGGCTGGGGGTTCAATCCCCAGCTCCCCAGTGTGCCATGCTGCACCTACCCTGAAAATGACTGCCACTGAAACTGGGCATGGTGGTGAGCACTGTAATCTCAGCACTTGGGAGGCTGGATCACTACGATCTGTATAGTGAGGCCCTGGAGACACTGGATTAAGTACATTTAAAAAAAAAAAAAAAAAAAAAAAAAAAAAAAAAAAAAAAAAAA
The DNA here is from genome assembly GCA_004027025.1 of Myocastor coypus. Taxonomy (NCBI): domain Eukaryota; kingdom Metazoa; phylum Chordata; class Mammalia; order Rodentia; family Myocastoridae; genus Myocastor; species Myocastor coypus. Next base: position 9,657 of record PVJA010054124.1, read on the forward strand.
AAAAAAAAAAAAAAAAAAAAAAAAAAAAAAAAAAAACAGCTGAGACAACTTAGCAAAAACCTGCCTTAAAATAAAATGGAAGCCGGGCATGGTGGCGTATGCCTGTAATCCCAGCACTCAGGAGGCTGAGGCAGGAGGCTCAGTGAGTTCCAGACCAGCCTGGGCTACAAAAGTGAGCTCAAGGCCAGCCTGAACTGCATAACAAGACCCTGTCTCAAAAAAGACTAAATAAATAAATAAATAAATAAATAAATAAATAAATAAATAAATTTAAAAAATGGAAAAGACAGCCAGACATGGTGGTACACACCTACAATCCCAGTAACATGGAGGCTGAGACAGGTTGATCACTGGGAGGCTGGGAAGCCTAGGCTACAGAATTTCAAGGCCAGCATACACTACAGAGTGAGACCCTGTCTCAAAAAAATGAGTAAAGTAAAATTTTAAACTGTAAAATGCAAAGGCCAAGCCGGGAGTGGTGGCGCACACCTGTAATCCCACCACTTGGAAGGCTGAGGCAGGAGGATCGATGCAAGTTTGAGACCAACCTGGGCTACAAAAGTGAGCTCAAGGACAGCCTGAACTGCATAGTCAGACCCCGTCTCAAAAAGACAAAAAGAGGGGCCCGGCAGGGTAACTCAGTGGTCTAAAGCCCCTGCAGGCGGCTGCAGGAACTGCAGTTCGATCCCAGGCACCACATGCTACGCCAGCCCTGCCTTCAGGGCAGGCTGAGCCAGAAATAAAAATAAACAAACAAACAAGCAAAATTTCTGAAACAAGAAAAAAATAAAATAAAATAAAATTTTTTTAAAGACAAAAAGAAAAAAAAAGAAATGGAACGGCCACCCAAATAGCTCAGCAGATTAAAGCACCTACAAGCAGGGACAAGGGTTGAGGGTTTGATTCCTGGATCTGCAATTGCTGGCTGTGCCAGTCCCGCCCCTCAGGGTGTACTGAGATGACAACTAAGACTGTGCATGGTGGTGTGCACCTATTATCCTAGCTCTTGGGAGGCTGTAAACAGGTAGATCACTAGAGTTCAATCTATGGTGGTGTGCACCTATTATCCTAGCTCTTGGGAGGCTGTAAACAGGTAGATCACTAGAGTTCAATCTAGTAGTGAGACCTGAACACCCTGTAGACCCTTCCCTAAAATACAAAAACAAAAGCAAAAACAAAAAAAAAAAGAAAAAGATAAAATTGAAAAAAAGCTGAGTTTATAGCTCAGTATTCCCTGGGCTCAGTCCCCAGATAGGTTAAAAAAAAAATAAAAAATAAAAAATAAAAAAAAAAAGGAAAAAAAAAATAAAAGCAATAGTATATTACAAGAAACTAATAAACCTTCAACTTATGGTGAGGCAGCACAGAACACTAACCAAGTTGCAGACCCTGCCCGCAGGGTGCGCTGAGGTGGTGGTTGAGACTTGGCTGGTGGTGTGCGCCTGGAATCCCAGTGCTTGGGAGGCTGAAAAACAGGAAGGATCACTACAAGTCTGATTTGTGCAGTGAGACCCTGTAGACCCTGTACTAAACACATAAAAAATATAATCATAATAATAATAAACAAGTTGCCCCTGCTCGATCTTGCTCCCCATCTTCACTGTTAGCTAGCACAACTTCAACTTTGGTTTCCTCATTGATAAAATGCAGATCAATCGCTTCTCGGCCTTTTGGCTAAGATCAAGTGTAAAATGCAGATCAAAAATAGCACTTAACTCTTAGGTAATAACATGTTTCACTTGTTGCCACGGTTCATAAAAAGAAATATTGCGCTGGGAAATGAACATGAAAAAATTCTTATGGTAAAATACTATGTTATACAGGGGGCCAGGAAGATAGCTCAGTAGGCATAGGCCAGACCCTATGCCTGGCAAGCATAGGGTCCTGAGTTCAATCCTCAGCACCGCCAAAAAAAAAAAAAAAATTACATTTTACAGACACTTGTTAGTATGACAGGATAATCATTTTCTAACATCCTAAACTTCCCAGAGGAAATAGTCCAAATTACAATTCCCAATAAGAGCACTTTTTTTTTTTTTTTTTTT
>PVJA010054125.1:0-11701 GCA_004027025.1 Myocastor coypus
AAAAAAAAAAAAAAAAAAAAAAAAAAAAAAAAAAAAAAAAAAAAAAAAAAAAAAAAAAAAAAAAAAGACAAAAATAAGTAAGTAAATAAATAAACAGTTCCCTAGTCAGACACGTCTCTTCCCTAAAATGTGTCTAACATAACATCTCCAGGCTGAACATTTCCCTCCCCAGTGTAGCAAATTGCTATCTGGGGAATGCTGAGGTGGATGCCAGGCTGTGTGAGAGAAAAGTCAGCTATCCAGGGCTGCACAGGCTGACCTGGTCCCTTGTCCCCTGGACAAGTTGAGGCACCTGCTGCCCATGACCCCTAATTTACTCAAAAAATGCCCCTTAGGTGCAACCTGTTTTTATGTTCACAAGGCATTGGGCACTGAACCCAGGGCTTTTGCACTGGGCCACATCTCAGCCTCGCTTTATTTAATTCTCAGATAATTTATTCTTTCAAAGTTTTTTCCAGAGAAGCCCATATTAAAACAAACAAGCAAGCAAACAAGCCATATTGATTCTGTTCAACTTATTATTTTTGTTCAACTTATTTTTAGTTATTTTGCTTGGTTTAGTTTTTTGTGATTGCTCTAGCTGGCCTTACTGGATGCTATCTAGATTTGGAATATGTGATCTGGTGGCCATCAGCCACATGTAGACTTCAGGTGTGATGGATCCTAATAGTGATCTGCTGTAGGGGCTGGGGAGATAGCTCCATGGCATGAGTGCCTGCCTGGCAAGTGCAAGGTTATGAGTTCAAACCCCGGTCCCACCGGAAAAAAAAAAAAAAAAAAAAAGCTATTCTTGTGATCTGCTGTAAGTGTAACACAAACACTAGACTGCTGACATTTAGTATGAAAAAAAGAATGCAAGATATTAATAGTCTTTATGTTAATTATATGATAAAGTGGTAATTTATTGGATATATTGGGTTAAACAAAATATACTATTGATGTTAATTTCACCTGTTAATTTTTACTTTTCTTGGTGTTGCAATGCAACACAGGACCTCTGCACCAAGTCACATTCCTATCTTTATTTATTTATTTATTTATTTATTCTATATTTAGGACAGGGTCCACTGGGTCCACAGGGTTTCACTATGTAGATTGGACTCATAGTTATTCTCCTGTTTTCAGCCTCCCACGGGCTGGGATTAGAGCTGTGTGCTCCCCAAACCCAGCCGCTGCACTCTGCCTAGGCAGGTGTTTTAGTCCTCTGAGCTATCAGGCTGACCCTCCAATCCCTTTTCATTTTTTTATCTTTTAAAATTTTATTTTTGGAAGCCGGGCATGGTAGCGCACGCCTGTAATCCCAGCACTTGGGAGGCTGAGGCAGGAGGATCAGTGCAAGTTCGAGACCAGCCTGGGCTACCAAGTGAGCTCAAGGCCAGCCTGAACTGCATAGTGAGACCCTGTCTCAAAAAAGCCAAAAAAAACCTTTATTTTTGGAAGCCGGGAATGGTGGTGCATGCCTATAATCCCAGCACTGGGGAGGCTGAGGCAGGAGGATTGGTGTGAGTTTGAGACCAGCCTGGGCTACAAAAATGAGTTCAAGGCCAGCTTGAACTGCATAGTGAGACCCTGTCTCAAAAAGACAAAATAAATAAATAAATAAATAAATAAATAAATAAATAAAGGTAAAATAATTTTATTTTTAGGGGGCTGAGGAGACAGCTCAGTAGAGTAAGTGCTTGCCTGGCAAGTGCAAGGTCCCAAGTTCAATCCCCAGTACCACAATAAAATAAAATTTAAAATAAATAAAATAAAATAAAATAAAATTTTATTTTTGCATACTGCTGACTAAACCCAGGAGTAGTCTATTACTGAATTATAATATACCTCCAGCCCTTTTTATCTTTTTTTTTTTTTTTTTTTGTCTTTTTGAGACAGGGTCTCGCTATGCAGTTGAGGCTGGTCCTGAGCTCACTTTTGTAGCCCAGGCTGGTCTCGAACTCACACCGATCCTCCTGCCTCAGCCTCCCGAGTGCTGGGATTACAGGCGTGAGCCACCACGCCCGGCCTCCTTTTTATCTTTTATCATCTTATTTTTGCTTTTATTCCTCCATGCATTACCTAATGATTACCTTCATTGGGAATTGGTACATGCATAGAACACATTTTTCTTTTTTAATAAAAATTAAAAAAGAAAACAACATTAGGAACCATACAGAATTTCAAAAACATGATGATCGGAATTCAACAATTGTTGTTATATATAACACATCTTAACTCAGATCGTTTTTATTTTTTTTATTTTGAGACAGTGTCTTGCTAAATCACCCAGGCAGAGCTCAGATTTGGAGTTCTGCCTAGGGCTCCCAGAGCACAGGGATTGCTAGCCTGTGCCACCACACTTAGTTTGCAACTTTTCTTTTATTTTTTTAAGTCATGTTCTCTGCATTTCCAAAACACAGATTGATGAACCCAACTAGATGAAAGACTTCTCAGTGATCTCTTCTGTAGCCACTGTGGCTGCTGGAATGAATTTTAAAGTATGTGGTCAAAACCACAACAGTGTGGCTTTTGCATTTAAAACTCAGGGTCATCCAGCATGGGCTCCCTGGTCCCTGCTGGCTCACTGCACTAGGGAGAGAGGAGGGGCCCATACAGGAGGCTGAGGGCTCCCACACTGTGCTTTGTAAGGCCAAGGCCAACGGCTAGCAAACAGTGCCACCCCATGGCGTGCAGTTCTGAGAAGCTCACAGGACTGCAAAGCCAGAGGCCCTGCAGCCAAGTCTACCAGAGCACCCATGGTTCCTATAAAGTGGAGCTCAAGTCACTGCACTGCCACCCGAGGGACAAGCCCTCTGGCTCTTTTCCAGTTTACATTTCTTTTTCTATGCCTTTAGCACAGCCCTGTCTGGTCACTGTGCATGGGCACATCCAGGACCCTTCACAGAAACTTAAGAGGCAATCGCAGTTACCACCATCCGTCTTTTGCTGGCAAAGAGCTGGAAGCTGTCCAGCGCATATAGCTGGGACAAGGAGCCCTCAAACAGCAGCCCAGCGGGGAGGGCCATGGCAGAAGGAAGGCAGGTCACAGGTGGGCACAGCCCAGGGCCTACCATGGCCAAGAAGGGCGTTGCCCAATGGGAAAAGCAATTCTCATTGTTTACCCCTCCACCTACTGCAAATGTCCGCTGAGCACTTAACGCAGGCACTGTGCCAGGAACTGGAGCTGCTGGCCACCACAAGGAATCCAGCCTCTTTGGCCCCAAGGTGACAGGATTCTTGCTGCTGTCACCAGAGTTGCTCCAGATTGCCTCACCCTTGTGCAAACAATTCCCCACTTAAACTCCCTTGGCTCATGGTGTTGAACTTGCTTTTATTTTTCTGTTTAGACTCTGACTATCCTAAGCCAGCAGCAAATTTTAAACAGATGAATGACATCATTGTATTTGTTTTATTACTCTGGCTGAGGTGAGGGGCTATTTTATTAGGGTAAAAGTGGAAGCATGTAGTCCAGTCAGGGAGCTATTATGCGACCCTGAGAATAGGAGCCCGTCCTGGAGAAGGCGGGCCCAGAGACAGAGCAGAAAAGTTTGGTAGGCACCGGGGACATAGTGATAGATGAGGCTGGGGGGTAGGAGGAAGGAGCAGTGATCTGCCCCTGATCCAACCAAGAAGAGCTGCTTCCAGAGGAGAATCAAGAACCTGGTTAGGAAACCAGCTGTGGTAGCACATGCCTGTGATTCCAGCTACTTAGGAGGCTGAAGCAGAAGAATCACAAGTTTGGGGCCAGCCTCAGCCACTTAATGAGATCCTATCACAAAATAATATCTATCTATCTATCTATCTATCTATCTATCTATCTATCTATCTATCTATCTATCTGAGATAGGATCTTGCAATGTTGTTCAAGCTGGTCTTGAACTCACTATATAGCTAAAACTGACCTCAAACTTGCAGCGATACTCTTGCCTCAGCCTTCTGAGTGTTGGGCTTACAGGTGTGCATCACCACATACAGATCAAAATAAAATTTAAAAAAAGATTAGGTGCTTGTCTGGCAAGCACAGGGTCCTGAGTTCAATCCCCAGTATGACAAAATAAATAAATAAATAATAAAATAAAATAAAAATTTAAAAAAGGGTTAGGACTGTAGCTTAGTGATAGAGAATAACCCTGAGTTCTGGGGCTGTACACTTTTAGTCTAGGGTGCAAGAGAAGCAGCTAGATCCTCAGAGCTCTTCACACCCGAAGTAGGGAGAAGGAGGAGGCATACATCTCAATTTTTGTCTAGGACTAAAACCAGGCAATTTAGTGGGATCATCTCAAAATAAAAAGTAAAAGGAGCTGGAGATGTAGCTCAGTAACAAAGCACTTGGCATTCACAAGACTCTGGGTTTCATCCCCAGCCCAGCAAAACAACAGCACTAATAACAGCAGTAGTATAAGAATTGTCAGCCAGTCAGAAATGAAACTTGCCAACCTCTATACTAATTTCATGTGTTGTCAAAGATGTGTGAGGTTTGAGGAGGACCTGGAGCAAAGCCTGTGAAAGTAGGGGCTGAAATTGATTGTCCTTCTGAATCCTTCGGAACTAGGGTCTGACAACACTCTTAAAGAACTCCCCCCCCCCTTTTAAATATATGTGGTATAGGGTCTCACTATGCAGCTTGGACTTGAACTGAGTCTCCTGCTTTCAGCCTCCCCAGCACTGAGATTACAGGCATGAGCCACCACAGTCAGACTCTGGCTGGTTCAGCGAATTCTGGAGGGGGCCCAGCATAGCATATGGTGCCAGAGATCGAACCCCAATCTCTGTGCTTGCCTAAGCGGGTGCTTAGTCTGCTGAGCTATCTCGCCAGCCTGAAAAACCTTAGTTGAATACCTCCTACCTGAAAGCAAGCCTTCTTTCCTTCTGGAGACCACTCTTGCTTGATGTTCTCTGGCACCAACATCCATCTGGATCTTGAGGAGCCCTCTGCTAGCTGGGTGCCACCAGGCACAGGTGCAGGGTGAGTTGGTGATGGTGCTTCACAGCAGATCCAACAAACACCTTCCTCCTCTTACCTACACTCTGAGCTCCTTCCTCTGAACCAAAGAGAAACAGCACTATGAATGGAGATGTGTCCCTGTGACTCTGGGCTGAGACAAGGGAGTTATCACCCATAGTTTCACTCAAAGTAGTGTTACATATGACCAAAAATTACAGTGAATGCTTTAAAAAGTTTAAAAACTCACCACAGTAACAGATGCATTGCCACAGGGATGCCTCAAAAGCCTCCCCCTTTCTGGAACTCTCTTCTCCCACAGCTCTTGATACCCTCTTGAGTACTTCTGAGACATTTCTTTTGTGAGTGTCTTTTAGCTGCACTGTCATGGCTGCCCTGATGTACTGAACTGATTCCAAACATTTGCCTTTCATGGTCATTTTGACTTTGGGGAAGAACTAAAGTCACACAGGGCAGGATCTGGGGACTAAGGTAGATGAGGACACAGGGCCACACCTTTACAAGCCTGCCTTTCCATTGGATGACATTTGTCGGCAGCAGTCACTGAGTTTTTGATCATACCTCATAAGGACAGGAAAAAGTAACTTTCTTAACCAATTTGTCTTCATACCACTGTACATATTTATCTGAAAAGAAAAAGATGGTAGAAGAGTCAAATATAGCAGGATTTTGAAACTAGCAGTAAAAATACTATTGACACTATAATCTCAGGACTCTGAGAGACTGGGGATCACAAATTCAAGCCTAGCTTGAGAGGCTTAGTTAAGGCCCTGTCTCAAAATAAAAAATAAAAAGGGCTGAAGGTGTAGATTCTTCTTTTTTTTTTTTTCTCTGTGATACTGGGGCTAGAATCCAACCATGCTCTGCCACTGTCCTACTATGTGCTTCCCCCCCTTAAAATTTTGAGACAGTGTCTCATTAAATTATCAGGCAGTACTCAAACCTGTGATACTCCTGCCTCAGCCTCCTCAATTACTGGAATTACAGACACATAGCACCATGCCCAGCAAAAATTAGAGCTTTTAAATTGTGACAGAATTATGGATTCATATCCAATTTCAAAAAGCAATACAGCCGGGCGTGGTGGCGCACGCCTGTAATCCCAGCACTCGGGAGGCTGAGGCAGGAGGATTGGTGTGAGTTCGAAACCAGCCTGGGCTACAAAAGTGAGCTCAAGGCCAGCCTCAACTGCATAGTGAGACCCTGTCTCAAAAAAAAAAAAAAAAAAAAAAAAAGCAATACAGAGAAACCTCAGGCTCTTTGCTCAGTTTTCCCTACCAGCAGTCTCCTATTGTTGTGGCATGTAACATCGTGTATCTGCCAATGTGGTCATTAACTACAGCCCCTCACTTGACTCCTGATCCTTGGTACCACTAACCTCTCTGTTTTTATAACTTTGTCATTTCAAGAATGTTGCATAGCCGGGTGTAGTGGCTCACGCCTGTAATCCCAGCACTCGGGAGGCTGAGGCAGGAGGATTGATGCGAGTTTGAGACCAGCCTGGCCTACAAAAGTGAGCTCAAGGCCAGCCCTCAACTGCATAGCAAGACCCTGTCTCAAAAAGACAAAAAAAAAAAGAATGTTGTATAGAGGAACCATGCGATATATAACCTCTAGGGATTAGCTTTTCTTCTTCACTTGACATAATTCCCTGAAGATTCATCTGAGTTGTTATGTATCAACACTCCTGGCCTTTTTATTGCTAAACAGTGCTCCATCTCATGAGACTTTAAGAGAAGAGTAGTCTTAAAGATCACTTGCTGCTTCCAGTCAAAGAGAGATTTTCCCTGCTGAAATCTTAGGCACACAGATGAAAATAAGTTCCTGCATATCTCCACAATCTGAAAAACCCTGCAAGAAAGTACTCAAGGAGGTGTTTTTCTGCAGAAACAAACTTAATCCTTAGTACACAAAACTTATCACCTCTTATTTTACTGCAATTAAATAGTCTCCTTCCAATACATTAAAAGTTAGAGAAGTCATCTTTATTATTTCTCTTTAAAGTTATTTACGTGCAGGATGTAACTTACATCTTATTTCTATTTTATTTTCTTTCTTCCTTGGCTAAAATGCTGCCCGTTTGTCTTTTATATTGGCTTTTTTTTTTTATTGTGCTACTGCTATAATATATGTTCTTTATTAGGTTACACCTTAAATTATGCTTATATAAGATTTGCAATGCCGGGCATGGTGGCTCACGCCTGTAATCCCAGCACTTGGGAGGCTGAAGCAGGAGGATCGGTGCAGGTTCGAGACCAGCCTGGGATACAAAAGTGAGCTCAAGGCCAGCCTGAACTGCAGAGCAAGACCCTGTCTCAAAAAGGCATAATAAAAAAAAAAAAAAGATTTGCAAGAATAGCTTTTCAGCTTACTTGGGAAGTTGAAAGACATTTTGGTAAATTGATTCTCAAGAAAGAAACTAAGGGCTGGCCAGCTAGCTCAGTGGACTAAAGCTCCTGTTTTGGCAGAGAGAACAGTGGTGGAGGTTTGATCCTCGGTGTGCCATGCTAGCTCTGCCCCAGGGTGCTCTGAGATAGCACTTGAGACTGGGCATGGTGGTACACATCTGTAATCCCAGTGCTTGGGAGGCTAAAAACAGGAGAATCATTACAAGTCCAATCTACCTAGTGAGACCCTGTATACCCTGTACACCTGTCCTACATTCACAAAAAAGAAACAAGTATAAAAGGTGAAGTGGGCCGGGCATGGTGGCGCACGCCTGTAATCCCAGCACTCGGGAGGCTGAGGCAGGAGGATCGATGTGAGTTTGAGACCAGCCTGGGCTACAAAAGTGAGCTCAAGGCCAGCCTCAACTGCATAGCGAGACCCTGTCTCAAAAAGACAAAAAAAAAAAAAAAAAGGTGAAGTGTCAGAGAAACACAGGGGTATGAGGAAGAGGACATCTGGTCTCAGCCTTTCTCAGTGTCAGGGACACTTGAAGACATTGTTTTCATTTCAGTTGCAAGGGTTGTTGCTAGAGGGACCCATAGCAGGGCAGGTACCAGGCACATGGCCAGCTCTCTAGAGTCTGTGACGCCCACGCAAGACTGTTCATTTCCAGCCATACTGCTATAAGGGAAAAAATGAAACTCCCGACCTGAAAGGTACCTGGGATGAGTTCCTGTTCTCTAAAACTGGAGAATGAATTTTAGGAACAAACGGAAGTTATGAGCCCAATATATTTATTGGGGGAAAGAAAGCTCCTGTTCTAGAGAGGGATAGAAGGGAGTCCTGAGTGGGTTATCCCTGGGGAAGCTGTTTCTTCCAGGGACTTTTATAGAGGAAAACTATGCAATGAGATGGATCTAAGATGGTGGAGAACATGGGAACTTATTTAGGTGGGCATGACGTGCGGCAAAACTGTGGTCAACCAATGAGATTAGTCATTGCTAATTTACCATTGCTCAGGTAAAATTGATTAAATCTGGTACCAAAATGGGGAATCGAGTCGCAGAGCAAGAGGGCATGAATAGGGGCAGGGTTCCTTCCTGTTAGGGGTGGGGTTAGTGACTCTTTCATGGTGATTGATACTTATTTAGAATATCAAGCCCTGATACCCATCCCTAGGGAAGTATGTGGCTGTATATTTTTCCTCTTTTTTTTCTTCAGGTCTGGCCCTTATGGAATTGTCTGTCTCCTCAAAGCTGCAAAGTCACCTTGTCTTCCATATCATCTTCTTGAGGGCCTGGCCTTGTCTGACTGACTATAATATTTCTATCTGATTCAGCTGCCTACAAAGTTATCGGCTTTCCTCTCTCCCCAGCCTGGACATGGTAGCTCAGATTCTGCTGACCAGTTCAGCCTCACTATGCCCAGGACAGAGAGTCTACCTGTCTTACTTAGCTGGCCAGTGACTGGGCAACTTAGTGACCTATTAAGACTCTTTTTGTTTGCCCCACCTCATACCCACCTAAGCGAGTTCCCACGTCTTCTCTATAAAAGTCCCTGGAAGAGACAGCTCCTGGGGGACACTCACTCAGGACCCCTGCCCCTCCTGTCCCTCTCTTGGACAGGAGCTTTCCCCTAATAAATATGTTCTGCTCATTACCTCCATTTGTTACTGAAATTCATTCTTTAGTTTTAGAGAATATGAACTCATCCCAGGTACTTTTCAAGTTGGGGATCGGTTTTCCCTATATCATTTGGAGGTTCCCTATCAGCAGGAGGAACCCCAGGGCTTCCACCCTGGAGAAACAAGCTCAGCAGGAGGGCTTTTTTTTTTTTTTTTTTTTTTTTTTTTTTTTGCCGCAAGAAGCTTTCAAGCAGCCAAAACTTCTTCTAAAAATACAGGCACCAGGTACCTGAGCAGAGATCTGATTCAGAAGGTAGAGGCTGGGGAAATAGCTCAGGGGCACAAGTGCCTGCCTGGCAAATGCAAGGTCCTGAGTTTGATCCCTGGTTCTAGGGGAAAAAAAAATAGAAGGTAAAGGTAGGCTGGTATCTACATTTCTAGCTAGTCCCAGGTTTTGTTTTATTGGCACTGAGGGTTGAACCCAAAGCCTAGTGTAAACTAAGCTACATCCTGGTCTTTTCATTCTATTTTTTGGGACAGGGTCTCACTTTGTGGTTCAGTGACCTTGAACTCACTACATAGCCCAGGCTGGCCTTGAACTCCAAGGGATCTTCCTGCTTCACTCTCCTGAGCATTGGGATTACAGGGTGTGTCACCACACGCAGTTATTTATACAGTTGAGACAGAGTCTCACTCAGTACTGTATCTAAATTGCTCAGGCTGGGTGTAAACTTTCTGTCCTGCTTCAGCCTCCCAGAGGACTGGGATCATAGGGGTGCATCTCCACGACCAGCTACTTACAGAGAATTCAGGTCACCAGCCATAAGGGATTGAGCCAACCTCTGGCCATCCCATAAAAAACCCACCTTGTGCTGTGACACAGCTGTGGGGATAGCAGGCATTAGCAACCTGCACGGGAAGCTACATTCCCACACTTTGTGTTTAGGAATGGAAGTGCTTGACATTTTCCTATGCATGTAAGGCTGGCTTGGATCTTGTGCCTGGGTGTTATGGTCGTCTATTGCCACTGGGTGGCAGGAGTCAAGTGAGTTTAACTTGCTTCCACATCAAAAAAGAAAAATGAGGCCTACTTCCCTGAGTTTTCCAGGAAAACTAACCTTAGTGAAGGAAGAGGACAGATAGTTCCGAGTGTAAGCAGTTTAGTCCTTGAGACTTGAGACTCACCCACAAAAATCAGATATCAATAATATATATATATATATATATATATATATATATATATATATATTTTTTTTTTTTTTTTTTTTTTTTTTTTTTTTTTTTTTTTTTTTTTTTTTTTTTTTTTTTTTTTTTTTTTTTGTCTTTTTGAGACAGGGTCTCGCTATGCAGTTGAGGCTAGCCTTGAGCTCACTTTTGTAGCCCAGGCTGGTCTCGAACCCGCACCAATCCTCCTGCTTCAGCCTCCCGAGTGCTGGGATTACAGGCGTGAGCCACCACGCCCGGCAAAAAAATATATTGTTTTTTTGAGACAGGGTCTTACTATGCAGTTCAGGCTGGCCTTGAGCTCACTTTCGTAGCCCAGGCTGGTCTTGAACTCACATCGATTCTTCTGCCTCAGCCTCCCAAGTACTGGGATTACAGGAGTGTGCCACCACCACACCCAACTCTTCTAGGGATTTTTGTAGAGGAAAATATTGCAGTGAGGAGAGTCTAAGGTAGAGAAGATGGGAACTCACTTAGGTGGGCATGAGGTGGGACAAAGCTATAGTCAACCCATGAGATTACAAGCACCATTACTCAGGTAAAATTGATTAAATCCACAACCAAATAAGGAAGTGAGTTTTGGATAGCAAGGGGGCATGAATATGGGACAGGATCTCTTCCTATTGGGGGTTGAGTTCTTATACTAGGGAGACTATACAATATTTACACATGTAGGTCTGGTTTATTTCACTTATGCGTGAAACTTCAAGTTGTATCCACTTATATATGAAGGCTTCAAGTTTATTCTTCATTTTTTTTTTTTTTTTCTTTTTGAGACAGGGTCTTCTTATGCAGTTCAGGCTGGCCTTGAGCTCACTTTTTAGCACAGGCTGGTCTCAAATTTGCACGGATCCTCCTGCCTCAGCCTCCCAAGTGCTGGGATTACAGATGTGTGCCAGTATGCCCGGCTTCCAAGTTTATTATTCTTTATAACTGAGTAATACTCCATTGTATAAAGACACTCTACCTTTTTCTTTTATTCTTTTTATTTATTTTATTTATTTTTTTATTTTTTTGTCTTTTTGAGACAGGGTCTCGCTATGCAGTTGAGGCTGGTCCTGAGCTCACTTTTGTAGCCCAGGCTGGTCTCGAACTCACACCGATCCTCCTGCCTCAGCCTCCCGAGTGCTGGGATTACAGGCGTGAGCCACCACACCCGGCTTTATTTTATTTTTTAACACCACATCTTTTTCATCCATTCTTCAGGTGATAGGCATTTTAGTTGTTTCCAAGATTTGGCTATCACAAATTGTGCTGCTATAAACATAGATGCACAAATATTGATGCAGGAAGAAAAAACTGATCTGGGGTGGATGACCTCCAATAGGGAACCTCCAAATGATAGGGGGAAAACTGATCCCCAACCTGAAAAGTACCTGGGATGAGTTCATGTTCTCTAAAACTGAAGAATGAATTTTAGAGCCGGACATGGTGGCTCACGCCTGTAATCCCAGCACTTGGGAGGCTGAGGCAGGAGGATTGGTGCGAGTTTGAGACCAGCCTGGGCTACAAAAGTGAGC
>PVJA010054126.1:0-11649 GCA_004027025.1 Myocastor coypus
GGGCTCCGGGGCCCCCCACCGAGTTGGCAGTGAGCTGGCCGGGACCTTTCCATCTGCAGTGTGGTCCAGGCAGTCAGACCCGTGCAGTACAACCACAAGGCTTAGTGGATATGTAAACAAAAGCAACAGGTATTAAAGTAAAAGCCACCCCACCAAAACCCCCCTCCCAGAAGACCCCGTTGCTGCAAACACACCCCTTTACTCACACCACTTTCTGAGCTGCTCTGGACCAGTGCTTTTTGGTGCCTTTTCTTGACCACCTCCCATCTGAATCACTTCAAACTGTTGAGGGCAGTTTCTGTCCAAAAACTAATAATGGTGTGTCCTCCTCCTCTGCATCATTCCCGGGGTCTCACAGCTCTTGCCCAGAGTCACAGTGACCATGACAGGCTCTGAATGGACTCAGACATCGAGGCAGCCGGGCCAGCGTACCTAAAGACACTCAGGAAGGAGACCTCCAGGCCGCTCCAGAAGTGCCTGCAATTGGGTGGCAAGTGTGTTCTGAGTGAGGGCAGATTTCAAGGAGGTTCGTGCAAGGTGTCTTCTGCTATAATTTTTTAAAATTTAAACATTCACTATTTTTTGGTCAAGCCATGTACAAAGTGTCCTGAAATCTTTCCTGACCTGACCCTGATCTCGACTCCTGTCACTAAGGTTGACCCTGCATTTGCAGCCAGTGCCGGCTGCCCAGAGGACCCATGTGACAGAAAGTGGCAGGGTGGCAACAGCCAGGTGGCCCCTGCAGCCAGGCACCCCTCAGGGGAAGGATGTCCCCTGAGAGACATTCTCATGTGAGAGAAAGTAAGTCCAGAGTCTCACCTCTCTTTGGACCAGATTTTCCTCTGACTCGGTGACAAGGCCGTTGGTTTCCAGAGGTAGAGGATTTGGAGGTGGAGGTGAGGGCCTGGGGCCTTGTGCGGTGGCCTCAGAGTGCCTGGCTTTTCAGAGGCCCTCGAGTTGCATAGCCATTCATGGCCAGTAGGAGGGCGCATGTGGACATAGCCATGCAGCCCTGGCAACGGTGTTTTTGTGCCCAGCCCAACGCCCACACATGAAACGACAGGTGTCCGGTATCCCAGAGGCTCCCGTGGGGCAGAGGGGGGAGGCTGGCAAGAGCTGGGCCTGTGGGAGGCGGTGAGGTCACCAGTGAGGTCGCCAGTGAGATCCTGCCTGCAGAGGGGTGGACACCATTCCCAAGGGAGTTCTCACTCTCACCGCGTGGTGCCCCCTGCCATGACATCCTTACCAGAGCCCAGAAGTGCCTGCATCGTGCCCATGCCCTCTGGCCTGGGGGCCGAGGAAACCTCTCTTGTGTTAGAGGACCCAGCCTCAGTGTCTCAATGTAATGGTGACAAGGCTCACGCGCAGTGTGGCGTGGCGGCGCTTGGTGGCCAGCACAGAGCCAGCACAGAATGCTTCCCTGTTCTGTGAGTGGCTGGTCTGCTAGGCCTTACGCCTGCCCCTGGGTCCCAGTGTCCCCAAGAAGCCTCACCTGACGCTGTTCGGTGAAGAGGCACGCCAACACCACAGACCCCCCCAGCCAAGTGGTCCAGGGGGCCCAGGCAGCAGCCTGGGCACTGCCCCCCCACCCAGGGCTCTCCAGAGCGGCCTGAGAGATGAGGGAAGCAGCCACCTGGCCTCTCCCTCACTTCCTGACAGAGAAGCCCAGCTGCAGGGGTCCTGCAGCTTCGGCCACAGTGGTGACTCAGTGGAGAACGCCAGACCAGGAACTGCCTGCGCGGTGGCTCCTTGGCACCAGAGGCAGCAACTGAAGCAGGCTGTAGCTCAGGGACAGCCTTGACCACACGACAGCTGCCACGGGAGCCACAATGGAGCAGGGACTGCAAGCCTGCCTGCAGCTTCTGGGCTCTGTCGGCAGCCGCCATTTTGCTCCTGCCATACCTCACGTCTTCTGATGAGACTCTCTTCATGTGTGTGGTATTAAATATTACTGTGGTATATATGTTCTAGATAGTTACATGCAATCGTGCTTCTTGTACTTTCATTTGAAAGTGTATGAGAAAATAATTGAAAATAATAATTCAATAAAGGGCCTAGACAAGCTCTTCTCCAGCTAACAGGAGCATTTGTCACTGGGGGCCTTCAGGCCCATATTCCGTCTTGGCGATTTCCAGGATACAGCAGCACACAGACTCCCAGACGATCTGTAAGTAGCAAGGCTCCAAGCACTCTGACGATGGTATGAAATTGCATTCCACTTGCTTCTGAATGAGAATGAATGATTTGGGAATTTCGATGTCTTGTTAACCCGAATCGCTGTTTCTAGCAGTGTTGCTGACGGCTGCAGAATCCTTACCAGGATCCCCCGGCAGGGCCCCAGCGCCTGGGGGCCAGCAGTACCCACCGAGGGGCTTGAAATGAGTCTGCACGGACCCCAGACCTCAGCACAGGGCCGAGATGCCACCTGTGAGCTGGCATTCAGAGGCCGGCGGGGAAACTTGGAAACTCAGGGAGACCCCAGCCCGAAGTAGAAAAGAAGATCTGGGAATAGCTCTGAGAAGACCCTGGTTCAATCCTCTTGCAGGAAATAAATAAATAAATAAATAAATAAATAAATAACTCTCTCACTCCCTCGGGGGTGCAATGGTTGTCCTCTGGACCTGGTTGCGCAGTGTGTGTGCGTAAGTGTGTGCACCCAGGCGCATGGCCGAGGAGGTCGCCGCCCCGGAAGGACCCTCCTTTACCTTTTTACAACGTCTGCTTCCCTTCCAGTTCCCCCATGAGGCTTGGCTCCTGGCAGCCGCTAAGGCGTCTTCCACTCTTTCAGTTTTGTCATTTCATCAGTATTGTGCAGATGGCATGTCAGCAGCGCGCCGCGTGGGCATCAGGTGGCCTCCTGCACAGAGGGACGGCCCCGCTCGCTTCCGAGGAGCTGCCATTACCCCCACGTCACGCAGCACCAGGTTTCTGCTGCCCGATTCTCCGGAGACCTCCCAGCCACGTCCTGAGTTGCTCATTCCTCTCGCCGAGCAGAAAACACGGAGAAAAAGAGTCCAGAAGCACTGCAGGGACGTTGGGACCCGCTGTGAGGTAGTGCCCTGGCTGGTTTGTGTCCCCGGCCTCTGTGAGGACCTGTGCCTCTGGACTCCCGCTCCACTGTTTGGAGGGAGCATAATGGCTCCGTTGTGAGGCTGACTACGCTCGCCTTAGGAGTCAGTGACAGTGCAGCAGACCCGAGCTTCCATCCAAAGCTAGAGAAAACTAGGCTGGGGCCTGGAGGAGGCGGGGCTTCTGTGGCGCTGGGCCTGCCCTCCCGGGACAGTGGACACTGGCCAGGTCGGGCGAGGGCGTCCCACAGCCTGGGTGCAGAACTCCGCCTGGCATCCTCATGTGGTCCAGGCTGGTTAAATTTCCTGTGGCTTGGCCCTGGTCTCCACTCCAACTTCCTCCCTAGGGGCCAATCAGGGCAGTCCAACCATCTGATCATGTGCAGATCTGGGGACGGCCCCTCCTGAAGCCACCTGGGAGCCTCTGTGAGAAGATCCTCCTGGCTCGCACTGCAGTCCGCCCTCTTCCCCTGGGGCCCAGGGCCTAGGCCTGCTCCTCACAGAACACACTACTGTGGTTTTTATGTTCAGAGTTGAGTTTCTTTTTTCTTTTTTTTATAGTGTAGTTGGTTTTTATTTTTAACAAGTGCAAAGACAAATTACTAAATATTCTATTTTATCCTCTTGACAAATAAAACTGTTTTAGAGATACCTTAGGGGTTGATAATTTCTTTTCCCCTTTCTTTTTTTAACAGTTGACACATTGCATATTGTCCTCACAATAGTTCTGCAGAGCACAGTGTGTGGGCATGACCCATCTTCCTATTGATGTTGCTAAGAAAAGAAAGAAAGAAAGAAAGAAAAAGAAAATTCTTCTCTTTGGACTAAGAGGAAGCAGATGCATACATAGTACAATATTCTGCAATTGCCGTGGGCCACCAGTGAAGCTTGCAATGTTGGAGGCTATTGATCCAAGCCTCCTACAGCTCATCTTATCAATCTAGCTCTGCGTTTCATACACTGTAATTAAGATTTTTTTTTTTTTTTTTTTTTTTTGCTGGGTGATCAAGGGCAAGTCAAAGCAAGACCTGTATAACAAAACATTCATTTTTTGTATTTTCCAAGGTCAAATCCCCTCAGGATTAACGTTGGGATCATAGACAGTACTTTGTAGAACTGTTATTGTTCAGGGTTGACTTTTATCCTTATGTTTTTCCTTAAAATGCCCTGGAGTCTGACATTCAAGGCACATTAGCAGACACATTACCTTCTGCATCAAAATGAATATAAAAGCATGAAGAGAGTGTCCTCGGGCCCTTTGCCTGGCATGCGCAAGGGCCTGAGTTCAACCCCTGGCCCCACAAAAAAATAAAATAAAAGGAAAGAAAAAGAAAAAGAAAAAAAGACTAAGACAAATGCTGACTTTGAAAGCAAATAGAAAGAGGAAAATGTACAAAGCCCCAGGGCTTACCTCAACACAGTCTGAGACCCAGCGGTGGCACTGTGCAGACACAGCCGCTTGAGCCAGCAGTTCGTGGATCCAAGTGGCATCACGAGAAGATTCACAGCCTCGACCCAAATAACAAGTAGGAAGAAAGTGGTCCAGTACCCAAGTGTGTTTATTGTGGCCTTGCTGATCTTGAAATCATCAAATGCCTAGCACTGCAGGAATGATTTGGCAAGCTGTCATACTAAGTCTGATGAAATAACACAATAAAGTATTTATGACCCAGATTTTAAAATACTGCATTATATTCTTACTAGGATCAGAACCATGCAAAATTAACTTCAGTGAGCAAACTGGCTCAGGGTCCAGTGTCATTAGATTTCTGTTAATGTTGCAGTATTCAGTTGCTAATATTACTACTTTGAAAAGAAACCTTTTTGGGGGGGTGGTACCAGGGATTGAACTCAGGACCCTGTGTGCTTGCCAAAGAAACCTTTAGATGCCTGCACACTCGAAACCAGCTGCACTCAATGCCTGAAGCCCTTCGCACTCGAGTGTTGAATTTTGACTACTCCTGTTTCTTTGCCTACCAGGCAGTCCAAATTTTCTGTGGTTGAGTTACTCAAACGCCCCAGGCCTGAAATTCCTTCTGTCTCCTTGGGTACTAACACCTTCTGACCCTGTCTGGATCAAGCCATGCAGAGGGAGAGCTGTTGCTGAGAGTGTAGTTTGCTTCGGAGTCTGGGTCACTAACTCACCAGGCTGAGCTGGAGCCTGTGTCAGTCACCCCAGTGCTGGGCTACAGGTGTGCACCACAGTGCCAGGCTTCAGATGCAAAGCTCTTTGCTAGACAGAGGTCAGGGTCCCTTCCGCTCCCGTCTGTCCCTCTTCCTGGGTGTCTGATCGCCCTTCCCCTCCTTGGCATCTAGTTGTCTTTTCACTTTCCCCTCTACTCAGCTCTGTTCTTTCCCTTCCACTTCCGATTTTCCCTTTCCTTCTGCAGGTCAGAGTGGCTCTCACGGGGTGGGATGAATTCTCTAAAATGGCAGCCTGCATGGCTCCCCTGTGTAGCCTGGGGGAGAAGCCATTTCTCCCTGGTGCCAGAGGCCCTGCACCTGTGAGTTGGAGACCTGGGTGCATCTGGATCTTGAGGCAGCTATGGCTGTCTGGCCGCTGGCTGCCCCTTCCCTTGAGGTGCCAGGCTGGTTTCCCTGCATCTGCTGCTTCCTATAGCTCACCTACTGGAGCCAGAGCGCCCAGGCCAGGCACCTGTGGCACCGGCTCCCTCGCAGTCAGTTTGGCTTCAGGAGATGCAGGCTACAGGCTGGGAGGCGATGCCAGGCGCAGAGGTGGGCAGCAGACAAGGCTGGGCCCAGCGCACACAGGAGCAGCTCGGTAGGGTCGGACACAAAGCCAGGGGCTTGGCAAGCGGGCTTGTTTAACAGAATTACTGGGTGTGATTAGCAGTTGCATGGCTTAGGGACCAGGGAGCTGGCTCAGCAGCTAGCAATGACATGCCTCGCAATTACATGACTTAGCTGACAGGAGCAGAAGTCTAAACTACGTTTGCTTTATGCTGGGCATGGTGGTACACGTGTGTAACCCCAGCACCAGGGTGGCTGAGGCGGGAGGACCACAGAGAGTTGGAGGCCAGCCTGGGTTAAAGTGACTTTAAGGCCTGAACTGCACAGAATTATCTTGTATCAAAAGAAAAAAAAAGTCTATTTTGGAATTATCTGTGGTCATAATTAAAGTGTCACATTCTCTACTGTCAATTTTTCTTCTACTTTATTTAAAACTATGAAATTTGTATTTTGTGCCAGGAAGACAATATCTAGTTTTTATTCCCCTACTATTTGAACTGTTAACTGAGACAATAATTAAAATCATTGGCCTGGAATTAAACAAGCACATACAAGTGTTCTTCAGGCAAAACTAATATTGTACTTGGTGTGCCTTCCCAGCTCAGGCATCCAGGCTTTCCCAAAGCCTAGAGCCCACCAAGGGCACGGAGCTCCGCCTTCCACTCGAACATTCTGACTGCGCCATCACTGTGTTAATCTGGTTTCAATTGTTAAGTGTTCAATTCACAGCTTATCTATGGGAACAAATCATGGCTCTGTCTTTAATATTCCAGAGGGAAGATTTACTAAAGAAAAAAAAACCAGCGTAGCCTCCCATCCCGCAAGCCAGAGAGCGTGGCTGGGCCAGAGATGCGAGAGCCGCGGCTCTGGACATCCACACAGGGCCCATGCGTCTGTCAGCGCGGAGCTGGCCAAGGCACCGCTGGGGCAGGAGGGTGCTCGCTGCCAGACCGCAGGCTTGGCACCCTCAGCCCCTTATCAGCCACCGGGCCGCAGCCAAGGCGCAAAAACCGTCATGAAGTCCCTGGGAACGGAGAGTGGCGAGACGGACACCCGCTCCTGCAGGTGCGAAGCTGCGGACAGCAGGACGCAGCCACAGAAGAGGGGACTGTCCATGGCGAGTTTCACTCTGGAAACAGAACTGGGGGTGCCACGTGGGACACTCTGAAGGACACGAGGAGGTGGGAGGCGCGAGGCTGACCTCACTTCCGAGGGTGACGAAACGCTGTCGCCTCCTGTGGCCACAGAGCCCAGCGGCGCTTGGAGCCGCTTCCAGCGTGGCCAGAGGCTCATGAGGGATTTGGTATGTTGAGCTCTTCCACATTTTGCTTTACTTGAGAAATTCCCATAGCCCTTGTGAAAGGTGCGTTGGACTGGGACCACACTGTCCTGTCCTTAGAGCCCAACTAGGCTTCGGCGCAGAGCTCACCCGTGCCCCAGGCAGGAGGCGTGGCCTCGCCTTCGCCTTGCAGTGCAGAAGCGCAGGGGCTTGGTGGAATGGCCGCCAAGACCCTTCGAGGGCCCGAGCCATCTGGCCAGTCACCAAGGCGCAGGGATGCTGGGTTTAAGAAGCAGGTGCTCTCCAGAGCATGTGTGCCGGGCTTTCACACCTCCCTCCTCCCGAAGACTCTGCAAATGCTCCCCACTGAGCACTCGGTGCCTCCCGCCCCTGATGCCGGAGGCTGGATGGAGGCTCGGTGCAGCCCAGCCAGGTGCACTCAGCAGAGGCCAGGCTGGGCTCTTGCTCCAGGAGGAGACTGATTCTGCTTGGAAGGAGAAAAGGTGTAGAAAACATTTCCAGAAGAAACTGGCATGGAGCTCATTTCTGAAGAAAGCGTAGGCTCCTGGGAACAGGAAGAGGCCAGTGGTACCTGCAGACGGCACCAGAGGCCTGGGCAGCCTTGGTGCGGCCGGGGGCCAGGCTTGTTTATGGATGCTGAACCCTGAGGCTCACACAGTCCAGAGTGTCTCGGCCACTCTGCTTTCACCGGTGGATGCTCTGAACCATTTAAAGACAGAGACGCCCACAGGCCGTGCGAAGATGACGGGCCACACGGGGCTTTCTGACTCCTGGTGTGGATCGAAGTGAATGAGAAGAAGAGACACTCACAGACCTCGGGAAAATCATCTCAAACTGAGAAATAACAGAGTCAGACAACTCACTGAAGAGGCGCAGGCGGCACCAGTGGTGCAGGGACGCAGGCGCCGGGCCCTCCTAGCCTTGGGACCATCCCTCCAGGTACGCTCGAGCCAGCTGGGGGAGCTGGTCCGTGGTGAGGTGCACGGCTCCAGCAGTGGATGCGGAGGAGAAACACCAGCAGCACAGGGCAATGGAGGCAGACAGAGCCGGTCTGAGAAGCCCAGCCTGCGGACACTTGTGGCTGGGGAACGAAACAGTGCGTGGTGGCCCAGCAATGGTATTTAAAGACCATTTTACAGACTGCTTGAGAAACCGTGGTCTGAATGTTGTGGAATTGAAGAAGCAACATATACCAAGCAAGATAAAAATGAACTCATACATGGAGACCTTAACCTTAGTCACTGTCAAAGGCAAAAATAAGGGCCAGGCGTGGTGCCACACACCTGTAATCCCAGCACTCACAGGGCTGAGGCAGGAGGATTGCCTCGAGTTCAAGGCCAACCTGAACTACACAGCAAAACCCTGTCTCAAAACAACAATAACAAATATATATAGTAGCCAAAGAGAAAAGACATTAACTGCAAAAAGTCAATTACACAGCTGTCACTTTTTTTTTGTATTTTTAGGGAAGGGTCTACAGGGTGTTCAGGGTCTCACTACTAGATCAGACTCATAGTGATCCCGGTTTACAGCCTCTCAAGAGCTGGAATTACAGGCGCACACCACCACGCCCAGTCTATCTATTATTTATTACTTATCATTTATTTATTTTGACAACCATTTCCTTCACTGTAAAATCAAAGCCAGAGTGCGTGTTGTGCCTTTGGTGCAGTAGAAAATCATTACAGACCTGAGCTGCAAATCAGTGGCACTAACTTCTAAGAATAGGGAAGACAAAGACACCTGCAGATCAGCAGAAAAGGAGACTTCACTCCCCCGAGCCAGCGAGTCTTGCTGAAGGGTGTGGTGTGGAAGACAAAGATGGCTGGAAGGCGTGAGCTGCGGGTTCCGAGAAGCAAGCAGTGGTAACAGCGCGGACCCATTTAAGTACACACAAGAGCTCGAATAACTGCGGTCTGCATGGTTAAAGCTGAGGTGGATTTGAAACCCATCCTCCTAGCAGTGTAAGCTGGGAGTGTGTGCGGGTCCCAGAGACGTCCTTAGCCTTACAGGGCAACCTGGGAATAAAACATTGCAAATGCAGCCACTTGGACAGCAGAAGTGTGGCATGCACCTCCCGAGTCTGGGGGGGCAATAAATGAAAAGCAAAGTGGAGTCTATCCCAAGCAGCGCAGCTTTAGAGTTAGCAAACCAAGGGGCCTCTGGACTTCCTGGGGGACTGCATGGAGACAGAGACAGAAACGCAAGCGGCCAGGGTCTGCCTGGCTGCAAGGAGCAGTGAGTGGAAGGAGGCCCCCTTGGGCTTTCCTGTCTGGCACTGGGACCTAGGAAAACTTGTTCTCTGGCTATTAAAATAGCTTGGGGGGCCTGCGGCTCAGCACAGTTGTTTAAGCGCCTGCTTGGGCAAATGTTGTCAGGTGCAGGGAGCCTGAGCTTGATCCTTGGCTCCACAAGTCTTGCAAGACCTGCACTTAGTGCAGCCTGAACAAGCCAAAAAAAAAAAAAAAAAAAAAAAATCCTTCTTGACTTTGGGGCTGGGGAGACAGCTCAGTAGAATAAGCGCCTGCCTGGCAAGCACAGAATCCTGAGTTCAATCCCCAGTACCACAAAAAAAGTTTCAAGTAGCATTTAAATCTTAAGCAATCAGCAATGTAAGCAGGGTGGCTGGGCTGGCGGAAGGACTTTGTAGGCAGGTAGTCACCTCCTTTCCTCAGGCCCCTACTCTGCAGCACAGAAGAGGAGTTGGGGCCAAGGACGCAGCCCACTGCCCAGGACTATGGGAGTGTGGCCTGGCCAAGGTTCCTGGACTCTAGTCTGACCTTGCCATGAGAAATGATTGTGGTTAGAATTCAACAGAGATGTCAGCGAACACATCAACTCTTGGCGACAGCACCGTCCTCTCCAGCCCAGTGATGATCGGCTGTTCCTTAAGAACCCATTCCTGGACGCATCCCCAGCTGTCAGGCTGAAGGGTGTGTGTGTGTGTGTGTGTGTGTGTGTGTGTGTGTGTGTGTGTGTGTGTGAGAGAGAGAGCGCGCACGCACACACAACTTCAGCCTCGTATTTGTGGCTTCCTCCATACTGCACCGCAACTTTGGCAAGTCCTTTGCTCTTTATCTCCTGAACGGTGGACTTCACAGAGGTTTCTATTTTTTTGGCTCCAGAGAGCAGCCATGAAGTATCACAGTACATGCTGCAGTCTTCCTGGCTGGTGGATGAGAGGGCTGCTGACAGACTCGCTCCAGACTCTCTAAAAGTGAAATTAGCCTGGAAGGACTCACTCATGTCTGCATCTCACCAGCTACAAACACCAGTGCGCTCCAAATTATTCAGTGTTATGTAAGTTAATAAACCACGGGTTTGGAATTCTACAGAAACAGTTTCAGCGGCTGCTAGCGCCCTGGTCCAAGTGTTATGTAACTATTAGCCAGAACACAGTTGAGCAATTATGGATTTCAAATAAATTGCAGACCAGAGAGCGTAGACTGTCCGTCTTCCTATGCCTTTTCAGTCAGGTATAGCCCATGCGTGCTGCAGCTCGCCCAGGCTTAGGGCTGCCTCCTACACGTCCCCCAGGCCATTCTGTCTTGTTCTAAGCTGACCCCCACGCAGGGCAGATGCAGCATGGAAGGACCTGCCCAAGAGGGAGGGCACCGTGTGCGGCGGGGACAAGACATGGGCCCCCACTGCAGGGAAAAGACGCTCGTCTGAGGAGCTCTTCCCACTCTCCAGAGGGCCGGGGAAAGGCAGGGCACCAGGGTGGCGGGGCCCAGCTAGGGGCAGACAGGGACTCAGGGGCCCAGGTTTGCAGTACTGGGCAGGAGTGGAGTTGGTTGGGGAGGACAGCCAGTGACATTTAAAGGGCTTGTGGACTGGATTTCTCTTGCTTCCCATTACCTATTTGGGGTTTGGTGACAGGGCTGGTCCTGTCGGGGGACCACTGTGGTGGCATAGTCGAGGGCTCTGAGGACCTAGTGACAGAGGGGTGAAGTGGCGCTGAACCACACAGGAAGGAGAGACAGCAGAGACCAGAGTAGGCCGACCAGGGAGCCAGCAGCAATCCCATGGCGAGGGCAGGTGTCCCGTCTGGGTGCCCTGGACCCTGGATAGGCAACAGGCAGGCTTGGGATGAGACCTGAAGCCCAGAAAGCTGGACTTGAGCTTCCCCAACCTGAGCGGTCCCAGCACTCAGCCTCAGGAGCACTGCTGTACACCCAGAATCTACCAGCCAAGACAGCACTGCGACCCTTGTCCTCTGAGGCTCTCTCAACAGCCAAGCCTCCTGCCTCAGGGCTTCCCACCTCAGGTGGCCCAGCTGGGGCCTCCCACCACTGGCCTGCTGCCTAAGGTTCCCCCCTGAAGGCCGCCCATGTCAGTCCTCCCCACTTGGCCTGTTCCACCTCAGGCCTCTCGCCTCATAGCCTCCACCTACGGCATTAGCTCTGGCCTCCCTCCTCAGGGCTCCCACCTCAGGCCTCCCAGCCAGGCCTTCTACCTCAGGCCTCCCACCTCAGGCCTCTCACCTCATAGCCTCCACCTACGGCATTAGCTCTGGCCTCTCTCCTCAGG
>PVJA010054127.1:0-11691 GCA_004027025.1 Myocastor coypus
AGGGAGGGAGGGAGGGAGGAAGGGAGGGAGGAGAGAGAGCTACATCTTGACCCATATAAACTCCATTCATAGTTTTCTTTCAGTGGGATGAGCCAAAGTACACATGCAAGTTCTTGGAAAAGCAAAAAGAAAATTAAGACATGAATTTGGCCTCTTTTTCAGTGTGTCTTAGATTTGCTCATTTCACCTTTTTACTACTTCCCAGGAAAAGTTAAGACTACCCATTAAACATGGTTAGGTTAAATAGCAAAGGATTCTGCCCAAGATGTTACATAGAACACTCAAACATTTTAGTCCATGCTTATAATGATAATATAGCTCAGCAGACTAAATACCTACTTAGGCAAACACAGGGACCAAGGTTTGATCCCTAGCACCACATGCCATGCTCGCCCCGTCCCTGGGCATGCTGAGCCAGCCACAGAGGCCAGTTGTGGTGGTGCATGCCTGTAATCCCAGTGCAAGGGAGGCTGAAAATAAGAGGATCACAAGTCTGAGCTGTGTAGTGAAACCCTGTACAAAATACATTAAAAAAATAAAATAAAAATGATTTATAAAGAATGCAAAATATATCAATGAATTTAAACAAGTGATAAATATCTCAGTGACTAATTGTGAAAAACACACACAATAAAAAATGCCTATATAATCACTATGCAAAAAATTTCAACCAGTAGTGTTAAATGCTGCTATGTAAGATTATAGGAGAAAAATTACATAATAATAATTCATCAAAAAGATACAACAGCCATCAATCAGTATATGCCTAGCACAACAATTTAAAACACATAGATTTCTTCAAAAAACTGACTTAATTATGAGTGTAAATTGGCATACTTAGATCACTTTGGAAGACATTAACACAGATGAATAAGAAACTTTGAGTTCAAACTCTTCAAAAAAAACTAGTGCATGTTTTAAAACACAACAACAAAAGCACCAGATTTCCCAAGTTTGAAAATGTGATAAAAATACATACACATAGTATTGCCATGAAAATGCATTTGTTTGAAGCACAGTTGGAACATTACAAAACTAACCTATTGAATATGCCACACCAAAGATAAACCCTAGTGTAATCTATCAACTGTGGTTAAATTATGATATGTCAACTTAGGCTCACCAATCATAGCCAATGTCCCACTTTGGCGGGAAGATGCTGATGGGGAGGATAGTGTGCATACATAGAACCACTGGATACCTATATTGTTACCTACCTATTGTTATAAGGAAATTAGACAGAAATATGAAATATCTTTCATGTCCTAAAGAACCTAGAAGCTAGAGCTACTAAAGACTATACATAACACAATTCTCCATATATGGTAGTAAATTAAAAGGTATTTGTTGCATACTAGAATG
The DNA here is from genome assembly GCA_004027025.1 of Myocastor coypus. Classification (NCBI taxonomy): domain Eukaryota; kingdom Metazoa; phylum Chordata; class Mammalia; order Rodentia; family Myocastoridae; genus Myocastor; species Myocastor coypus. The sequence goes on from PVJA010054127.1 coordinate 1,363, forward strand.
TAACCAAAGTTGGATTGGGAAAGGTAATTTCAAGGTGAAATATTTGGATAACAGGGGGAAATGGATGAAGCATTTATAGGCAGATAAAACTGACATATGGGAAGAAGAAATTTGAACCAGGGTCCTAGAGGAAGAAAAATGTGAAAGCTAGAACACTACTTGAACAGAGTGCTTCCGCTTAACTGGGGCTGGGATCTGAGTTTTATTGCAGGAGAGAAGCAGGAGGCAAAACTACAAATGCAAGCTGAGGCAAAATTCACAACAGGGAAGCAAGAGATTCCAGATGCTAAATGTCTGGGCTCTGGGCTCTAGGTAATGGAAATCAGCTGACACATGTGACTGGAGCGTGGGGAACCACCGCAATTGAAGTGCTTCTAGAAAACTCTTCAGAAACAAAACAGAGTACTTCCAGCAGGAAAAAAGGCTGGTCATGTTGACAAATTATTCACTTTGTCAGCTAAGTAAATGGATACGCCTCAAGCCTTCCAGACAGTACAGCAATGGAATAAAACTCAAGGCAATTAACCTCTCGCCTTGAATATTAATGTTAATATGTACCATTCCTTTCAGGAACTATCTTAGAGCAAAATTGAAATGCACAGTTTGTGTCCAGGTCATACAACTATTTTCCTTCAAGCAGCATAATAATTCTCCCCCACCACTATGAACAAATCCCAACCTGCTCTTTCAGATCACCACAAATCACATCTGGAAGGTTCTTTCCACCCTTCTTAAAGCTACCTCAAGAAAAGGCTCTGAGAAACTAACTTCACACAAAAACTCAAATGCCTAATAAAACATTGATGAATAACTTCTCCTTGATGCACTTGACTTAATTCAGGAGTGATAATCTTAATCTAAACATCAGCAAGACATGTTTAAGTAAAGAGCAAGTCTTCTTCAAGGGCTTGAAACATAAACATACAGGGTACTGCCTGTTCATAACTGTCCTGACTTACAGAAAATTGCTCCAAAAACATACATGCAAATGCACATTTATACAGTATATAGAGATACCATATATATAATTTATTTTCTCCTGTTCTATCCACATGAAAAAGAAAGATAACAGCAGAGAAAGTGAGAGGAAATAGAAAAGGTTTGCAGCTCACAAGGAACACTGGTGGGTCAAGCTGTGAAAATCACTTGCAAGTATCAAAAGCTATTATTGCAGTTGCAAAGTATGGCCATGAGTCATTGAAAACTAAGTTTCAGTCTCTGGAAGTTATCTCTCCATAAAAGAAATCACTGTTGTTTGGGTTTTGTTTTTGTAAGCGGAAATAGATGCAAACAGTCTTTGGGCTAAGAAGAGGGCTTCCCCTAAAAAGCATGTTCATTCCATAAGCTTTATTGCAGTCAGCAAAAGGAAGTATCCCGAAGTGTGGTTTAGTGGTAAAGAAATTACATTTATGGAATTACTTTGACTATATATATATATATATATATATATATTATAGGGAAAAATCTCATTAAATAAAAGTTCATTATGCTAAAAAACTCTGCATAAATATTTATGATCCTTTTGTGTATTTGTGTATACCCATATGAGGACATTTTTCATGTGAGCATCATTATCATATTTATGTAGCCTTCTCCTTCATCTTACACACTTCAGTGATGGCGATTGAGAACAGTTTACAATTACAGGAAAAAGAACGCTTGAGTTTCCTTGACTATAGAAAGAAAGAACCTTAGTTTCCTGCTTCTGGACTATCAATAAAAGAGCTATGCTTTGAGCTCTGTGATCTACTTCTTCTAGTACATAACATGGACAAAAATCTAAGGAGTCAAACTTACAACTGGACAGGAATAGCATATGGTTGTTAATGTTAATTTCACGGTAACAACAGAATACCTTCTCCCCCAAGAATTTTCACCCACTTTATGTTATTGACTAAAACATCAGTGCACCTTACTGCTAAACCTTCTTTCTCCCTCACTGGTCAGAAACCCATTACTGATTTTGTCTGTCCCTTCCTCCATTAATTCCTAATTTTTTTATTACTTCACCTTTTAATATATACCTATAAAGCATGTTTATTTTGCAGTACCCCATGCTTTTTACATTATTAATGCTTTATGGGCTTTAGGGGCTTGAGGTCAGCAATGGATAGACAGACAGCATCCCCCATGCCCATCTTACATGGTTGTAAAACGTCTTGTTTTCTGAGTATTCTTGAATAAAGAAAACTATACTAACCAAAAGGCAACTTTATGGCCAGTGACCTTTAGAAAATCATAAGGGATACAATTTATAAAGATCTTCAACCTCCAGTTTCAAACGATAACAGTGTCCCTTAACCTAATTCAGCAGCCCAAGAAAGTAATAGAGTAACATTTCTTGGCTGAATCAATAACGCATTAAAGAAAGGTGCTATTATTGAAAAGTTATGAATACAAAACAGGTCAATGATGTATTAGTGTCATTGCTTGCTGTCTCTTTCAGTTTGCTTGCATTACTGAATATAAGCAGGAAAGAACCCGTCTCATCTTAAGATTTGTCAGTAAGATGTTGGTATTCCAGTCATCCCTGAGTTAAAGTGTTTTACATCTTCCATTCAAAGCTCTGCAACTATAAAAACCTAAACATCAGAATGACCACTGAGGCTGATTTACTATTTATTAGTACATTCTTGAAGAGTTCATGTTTTTAAAATCATTCAGTAACTTACATATTAAAGAAGGCAAATTATTCCTGTCATGGATCTCTTCTTTTTATAATCCAGGAAGTTACAAAACAACTATTTCAAAATCAGTTAGCACAAACTTAAATATGACTTTCAAAAATCATTAAACATTCTACAGGAAGAATCTTTGCTAAATAAAGAACCCTTACAATCAATACGGGTGAGATTTAAAAAAAGAAATCATATCTTGTGTAATGCATTAAAATGGGCATTTGCTATTGGACAATAAATTACCAAAAACTATCTTGAAAATAATTCAGTAACTTCATACCAAAATACTTACAAATACTTTACCGTATGATGAAGTAACTTAACAAGAAAGTGTTTACTGAAAGAAGGGCAAAAAAAAAATGTATGCATAATTTCTACTGTCATTAGTCCTCAGAAATTGATTGGATTATGACTATACTCCTCAGAAATTAAAGATTGTTAGTAACCAATAATAAAGAACTATCCAAAGTAGATACTATATTCACTATTAATGCCTAACATTTTGTATTACAAACAAATTCTTAGCTGAATGAATATCCATTTCACTAACCAGTGCTATTCAAAATGAGACCTTTAGACTGGTATCACCCACGTGCTTGTTAGACAAACAAATTTAGGGACCCTAGCCAAGATATATTAATTCATAACATTTGAGTGGAGTTGAGGATCTATTTTAATAAGCCCTCTAGGCAATTCTTATGCACACTAAGGTTTGTAAAACATGAAGCTAGAATGCTACACAGGGTTCCAAAATCAAAAACTCTTGGCTTCATTGTGCTTTTAACATCCTTTTCCTCCCTCCATGTTTATATTAGAGTAAGTTATTCACAACTTTCTTGACATAGAAACCTGTTTCTCCTCTAAAGCCAGGTTTCTCAGGAAACTAAGCATGGAAAAACATCTAAAAGGCAGAGAAAATTTATTGAATTTCCCTTGTCAAATTTTATTAAGATCTCTGTCAGGGATTGTAATTGAAAGTATCCACACCTCTGAGACAGGCAAAAAAGTACTGAGGTTCTGGCTGTATTTCTTACTTTGGCTTGAACAAATTTTTAAAATTTAAATCTCTTGAGCTATAGCATGAGACTAAAGGTATGTCTAGGCCAATCTTTTAAAGAGACAAGTAGTACCAAATCCTTCTCAGATCCTCAGTAACTACTGAGCCTTTTTCAGTGGATTTGTGCTGGTTTCTTCAAGAAGCTGGATCTAGGCTTAATGAATAAGAAGTTCTTTTTTTTTTTTACTTTTACTTTTTTTTTGTACTGGAGCTCAGGTTTACTCCTGACAGGCAGGTGCTTACGCCACTGTGCAATATCCCCAGCCCAGAAGTTCTTAAAGACATAGCCTTCCATGCTCCATATTTGTTAGTGTTTGACACCTATTGTTCATAAATACCAAATGGCTTATTTGTCTGCTGAGTCAGTCTGAGCAAGGAGTAGAGAACCAGTTCTTTGCAGTTCACCACATTGCATAAAGTTCTGTACTTGACAGGGAAGAGGAATAAGCCTGTTCCTACTAAACCAATGACAACAACAAAAAAAAAAAAAATGCTTAGAATACAAAAGAAATCTCCCTTTTTACCTTGGACCATTATCCTCCATGGTCTGTGCTTCTGTTATGGTTTGTGTCCCTCCCTGCCCCCCAAAGCCTCATGCAGTCATGAGGCAGGGACTTCTAGAGTTTGAGACTAACTCATGATCCAATGGGATATGGATCTTTGTCCTGCTGGGATTATGGGTCATAGTACTGCTGGGATTGTGACTGTGTATGTACCTTCCCAAGCTTGGGGTGATAGTTGCCATTGTTGCTGCTCCATTGCCGTGCACTGCTTCTCTGCCATGTGCCGCCAAGTATGGACTGAAACCTCCAGCAACTGTGAGCTAAATAAGCCTTTCCCTCCCCCTTTTTGAGTGTTGGCTATTTGTCCCAACAACAAGAGAAGAGTAACTGAGACAGCTTTCCTTCTTCTGAAGGAGATCAGCTCTCTTCTGACAGCTAGCAGCTTGCCTCTGAGGCAGAAGAGGCTGAAAGTTATTTACCAATCCATAAGAAGACAACACACAACTTGCAGATGTTTCTCACATTGGCAAAAGGAATCCCTGAAAACACTTGAAAGATAAAAACTGAAGGCACTTAGTATGTATAAGTTGGCAACAAAAATTGATGACATTATGAGACCAGTTTGAGTACAAGAGTGAAAACTGATTAAAATACAGTGCTTACAACTTCTTTGGAAATCCATTAGCTGAAAGTCTCCACAGAAAGAGACTCCTTCGAAATAACGAGCCTCTCATATTATGATCCAGCATCTGTGGGAAGAAATGCATGCACATGTCTTTCTAGAGACTGCCTGATATTAAATGAGAACAGAAGGACAAAGTTGTTAAGTACTTACTTTATTTCTAACACTGCAGTACTGGCAAGGGTTTGGTTAGGTAAAAACAAGGTGTTTGCCAGAAAAAACTTATAGGCAGACACATAAGTATGGACATAAAATAAAAAACTAGAGATCTGGGGAGATAGCTCAACAATCTAAGTGCTTGCCTGACAAGCACAAGGACCTGAATTCAATCCTTGGTACTGCATACCTTGTCAGCCCTGGAGCCCCCCAGCGCACTGAGCCGGCCCCTGAAACCAGGTGTGATAGCACATGCCTGTAATCCCAGCACTGAGGAGGCTGAGACCAAAGCATCACTGTGAGTCTGAGCTGCATAACAAAACCTTGTACCAAATAAACAAAAAAATTTGAAAGGACTACAGGATCTTTATAGTGACTGGATTATAATATAGCAAATATACAACTAGAAAAGGTGACATTCCAGTGGAGAGTGCTTTGAATGCTTTGAGATCAATCTCTAAAGATAGGTTCTTCAAGTCTTGCTCCTCAAAGGGACATGGGCCAGTGGTATCATGCGGTATACTGCTAGAACTACAAAATTCAGGTGATTTCAGATCTCCTGGTTCAGCATTTATTTCATGTTTTAAAAAGATCTCCAATACATTCATGGCACATAAATCTTTGAGAAACGCTAGTTTAAACAGCATTTTTGGAAACCGTTAGGGTAGAAAACTGAATGCAGGAAGTTAATTAAATAAGAAGAGACACTGAGATAGTGTAGGCTATTGGCATAAACCTGGGTATACACAGTCCACATTCAGTCTGCGTATGTGTTTTATGAGGAATGTGCAGTGCCTTACTAAAAACTGGGACTTTTATTAGAGTAGATACAGATTTCCTGCTGTCTTGGGGAAAGAACTGGAAGCTTTGGCCAAACTGGATTCCCAACCCCATGTAAAGGCAAAGGGCAGAACCCTCAGTTTCACACAAAGGTAAGCCTGCTGTTACCTTATAGTTACGCTCATTGCCTCTGTAACCTCCTCTAGCTTTATGAGACTGAATCTTGGGACTGATTGTTTCATAAAAATTTAAAAGACTAGGGCCGGCGTTATAGCTCAGTGGATTAAGTGCTTGCCTAGGGAAGCGCAGGGGCCAGGGTTTGATTCCTGGCCCCACCTGCCACACCGGCCCTGCTCTGGAGCTCACTGAGTCCGAGATGCAGTCTGGGCGTGGTGGTGAGCCCCTGTAATCCCAGCATTTGGGAGGTGTGAGACCCTGTGAAAGAAAGAAAGAAAGAAAGAAAGAAAGAAAGAAAGAAAGAAAGAAAGAAAGAAAGAAAGAAAGAAAGAAAGAAAAATTTTAAGAAACTAAAAGGGAAGAAATGGCTCAGAAATTGAAAGAAGATACAGAACTGAAGAAAGATGTTTTCAACTATGAAGGAAATGCCAATAGAACAAGAGAGAGTAAAAATGGAAGAAAGAAGGACAAGGAGTATGGCTTTTAAAAAACTGTATCAAAAGCACATAAGAATTTAGCCTACCTCTTTCTCTGAGGCAGGATGGAAGAGGGGACATAGGTGCAGATACAGGAGACTTACACATTCAGAGCTTCTTTCTGAGAATCCTGATACTGTCCGTGCACTGGGGAGCAGAAGTATCTGCTCAGAGTGAAACAGTCGCGTGAAAAATTCAGACCAGTGAACATTCAGGAGAGCAACACACTGACCATAACAGCCAGAGCTCCACAAAGCATTAAATGAGTTTTCAGATGACTTGGCGAGCCCTTACAGAGCTGAAGAGCAGATGGGGAAATAGAAAGCTCCAGACAGTGAGATGAGCTGGTGCTCTTCCTCCAGAAGAGCATCCCAGGGAGGTCTGGAAGGGCCTGAGTGGCAGAGGGAATGCCACGGCAACGTGCTGAGGAAGCTGCTCAGAGTGGCTGAAGGGACCAGCCGCCCGTTCCTGGCTAAGCATTAAGTGAAAGAGAACTGTGAGGAAGATAATGACTTTGGAAAGGAAAGGGGAGCTAAGGAGTTATGATGTTCCAGTGATCCAAGAAGGATTTGGAGTTATTGAGCATTCACAAGCCTGTCTCTAAAACATGCGCTATTTTTACAACTCAGAATATCTGTATATTACACAGAAATACAGGGAAGATACAGGTGGAATCTACTGGTCCTAGACTCACTACCGGTCCTGCTAGGAATCACTACCAGGTCCCCTGTGTGACTTGAAGAAAACAGGAGGTTTCACCTTTTATTTTTCCACTGCTCCCCCTTGATTCTTCGTCTCCTCATGTCAGCTGTCTTTCGTATTCTGTTAAAATCTTCAAAGAACGATGCGAGCAGGAATATGTATGAGTCATCATTTCTAAGCCTGCCCCTTGCGAAGAGGACAAACAAATACTACTACACAAGATCCATACATTGTGAAAGAAACAAAAGCACAAACACTTGTACGTCTGGCTTCAAATACCTTTTTCAATTATAAGAGGCCCTATTGTGCATCTTGCAAGTTCATGAAACTATCCTAATGATCATAATAACCATTATTTTTGCTATTAACCATTAACACTCACAATTTGACACTGAAGCATGTAAATATCAAAAAAAAAAAAAAACAGTGTGAATAACTGAAACGTAGGAATAGAAAAATCAGTAATTTTTAATATGTGTTTAATCTCATTTTCTGTTGGTGATTATTGTCATTAGAGCTAGCGCTTGCATTTCATGGCACTTTTTGTCAAATGACTTCATTATTCTTAATTTTACTTCATCGAAGTCACATAAATGATCATCGCATTACTTCACTCAGTGATCTAATAGTTAAAAAATATATAGTAAGCACAGACTTGGGATGAATGTAATCCCCAATATTTAATAGACTTAAAATGCCAGATGGCCTAATAATCCACTACGTTATGGACTATTGGACTAAATATACAGCTACTTTCTCCTTGTACAATGAAGAGAAAGATCTGTACTAATGATGTTCAAATAAGAAATCATGTCTGCATCTTCTACTCTGGACAACTGTGATGCAGACATTATGCAATGTATTAACTATAGTAAATAATAATTTTTCTTAAAAATAATAATAAAGCAATACTCTTCCATGTAGAGTTTTTAAATTTTCCTTAGGCAGTTAAGGATAACATTTATTCAATGAAGGCAAGAAGGAGCAAAATTGAAAAAGTCAGCAAATGGGGAAATGTGTGCTAGAACCTACTCACTGCCGAAATTGTATTTCCTCTGCCTAAATTTGGCAGAAGGGGTAGAAAGACATTCAGGATTCCATAAGCTTGGCCCCAGTGCAATGGGAAAAGCTATTTTACAGAAGGCAGTCACAATAACTCTGGATTAGACAATTTTGCATCATAATCAAAAGGAATATAAACACAGAAAAACCTCGGACTGCAAATAACTGATTCTGCAATTGTTCCACAAGACGAGCAAACATTTCTAGTAAATTTTAACTTGACAGACAAGCATTATCTTACAATACAAGTAGTACATGATGCTGAATGTCACATGATAAGAACTGAGCTACTCTCTCTCTGTCTCTGTCTGTCTGTCTTTCTGTCTCTCTCTCTCTCTCTCTCTCTCTCTCTCTCTCTCTCTCTCTTTCTCCCTCCCTCCCTCCCTCCCACCCTCCCTCTCTGTTTCTTCAGGATTGTGAGTAGTCAACTCTTAACAGAGGTTATAGAAAAGATCTCATCTGCAGACAAGGAGAAAAAGACTAAGGAATCTCTCACTTCAGATGAGATTAGGAAGGTGTAGAAAACAGTGCAAAATTTTGTAGAAAAGCACCATCTAAATAAGGCTTGATAGGCTGCGGAGACAGCCTGTTAGCCTAAGCACCTGCCTGGAAAACACAAGGACTAGGGTTTGAGCCCCACTATCACATGCTGTGCTGGCCCTGGAACTCTGGGCACACTATGCCTGCCCTAAAACTGGGCATGGTGGATCACACCTGCAATCCCAATGCTGCAGATCCTGAGACAGGAGAATAACGATGAATCTGAGGTGCGTAGTGAAACTGTATGCCAAATCAATAAAACTTCTTAAAAATTAAATAAATAAATAAATAAATAAAGCTTATCACACTGTAAGCACTGAATCTGTTCAACAGAAAATGCAATGTCACATTTCTGTGAAAACCTCAAAGGGAGATAAAAGCATTCCTTGGACAGGTTCCTTGTTAAAGTTGAAAAAAAAAGAAAAAAGAAAAACATTTTCTTGAGCCAATCAATGACAGTGATTTTGTTGAAGATAGAGAGTCATCCTATAAAATAAGCCTCCTCTTCTTACCTCTCTCACACCCACCATGAAGATTTTCACTGTTAAATGCACATTAATTTATTTTCCCCTATGTTTTGTATTTTCTTTTCCATTTTACATTACTATAATCTTATGTGAATATTTTTCATGGTAGGGCAAATCATTTGAGTTTCCATTATTTCTTTAGGGAAGTTTCCTTTAATATATAAATGCTTCAGAGGCCTGGCAGGATGGCTCAGTGGTCTAAAGCACCTGCTTAGAAAAGCTTAGGCGGCTGCAGGGACCGCGGTTCGACCCCGGGCACCACATGCTGTGCCAGCCCTGCCCTCAGGGCAGGCTGAGCCAGCTATACAAATAAATAAATAAACAAACAAAAGTTCTGAAACAAGAAAAACAAATAAATAAATGCTTTAGATTGCAAGCATATTTCCTGAATGAATTATACTCATTCATTCAGGAAAATGGTTCCTGAATGAAATCAGGAAAAAATGATTCTTTTTTTTTATTATTTTTTTTCAAGTTTCTTTTTTTTATTGTTTAAATTTAACAATGGTTATATTACATATTTTCATCATCAGATCAGTTTAGATTAATACATATAGGCATATAAGATTGATCAAACAATTAAACATTAACCCTTCTAAATCAACATTACTTTTTTTTTTCTTTTCCCCTTTCTTTTCTTTGAAAGTTGACATATTGCATATTGTCCTCACAATCGTTCTACAGAGTACAGTGTGTGGGCATGACCCACCTCCCTATTAATGTTGCTTAGAAAAAAAAAGAGGGGGGGAGGAAAGAACATACTTCTCTTTGGACTAAGAGGAAGCAGATACATACACAGTCAAATGTTCTGCAAATATTTCCAAATATCTGTGTCAAAATTGTGTAACTGCTTATATCACATTGTATGGAAAGTTATTAGAATATCAATGATGGTCAGAAAATATCATTTCCAAGCTAAGTCAAAGATATTTGATACTCAGAAAGCCAGTGATGATAAGCTCAAGTACCTATGTTATAGAGTAATAGTA
>PVJA010054128.1:0-11675 GCA_004027025.1 Myocastor coypus
CAGAGGGAGAAGGAGAGGGAGAGGGAGAGGGAGAGGGAGAGGGAGAGGCAGAGGCAGAGGGAGAGGCAGAGGCAGAGGCAGAAGAGGAGGAGGAGGAGGAGGAAGAAGAAGAGGAAGAAGAAGAAGAGCTGCCCTGGAAGCAATTTCTAGAAGGAGCTGGGTGTCCAACAGTGACTGTGAAGATGCCATTCCATCTTCCAGACATGCCACCGCACTGGCACATTTGACAGGTATGAAAACCAAGACCAAGGAGGACTCCCCCCCACAAGGAGACATCCCCAAATCCCACTGAGGAAATAAACAGGGAAGCAGCTCCCCCGAAGGCCTTTCACTGGCCTCCTATGTGCTCACCACAGACATCCAGGGAAGAATGAGAGGCTGCAACAGAGTCGAGAGGAAGCGAGGCCAAGTGTCAGTGGGTCTTGAAGACCAGGGAGGGTGGGGGGGACCGTGCCACCCGCGAGTGTTGAGGAGGCAGCGAGAACTGCAGAGGTGGGACCGGGAGGTCGGAGGTGTATTCTTGGGAGTCTGTGGAGGGAACGGGATGGGAAACAAGACCGCGACACTTCCGCCCTCTGGGTAAAGAGTCCATGGGGGGCGGGGATAAGAGGCTTGGAGAAACGAGAACACTGTGGAAACTGGCACAACCAGGGAAGTTTCCAGAATCTGCAGACAGGAGCTCAGCCTGTAGGGGTGAGCTGATGGGGTATGCAGGGGTGGGCGACGTCTCTGCGACAGCAGCGCCTGGCAGCGTTTGACAGTAAGGAAGGCGCAGGTGGCCGACCGGGCAGCCTGCAGACCGGTTTCCTCATGCACTGATCTTCCTAGACAGGGCTCTATAGATGGTGTGCAGTCTTTGATTTCGCTTGTTTGTTTGGTGCTAAGAATGGATCTCTGGGCCCCAGACGTGCTAAGCAAGGGCTCTGCCACCGAGCTGTGTTCTCTTGAAGGTGTTTTGTTTCTATTTGGGGGACTTTTTTGTTTTGTTTTGTTTTTCTGAAACAGGATTTCACTATGCAGTCCAGGCTGGCCCTGAGCTCCCTTTGTAGCCCAGGCTGGTCTTTAACTCATGGTGATCCTCCCTCGCTGGCCTCCCAAGTGCTGGTTTACAGGTGTGTACCACTATGCCAGGCTCTCTTGATGTTTTAACCAAATGCAGCAGCAAATACAGAACCACATCTTAATGTGACCCTAGGAGACTGTCATTAAGCAGTCCTAGAGCTACGGTTTCCTGTGGTTCCATCTAATATATAGTCGAGGTCTTATTCTTGTTTCTGGAGAAAAATAAAGAGTGTGTGTGTTTGTGTATATGACCATAAGAGGAAAGCTGGATGCAGGACCGGATGGAGGAGTGATATCACTATCACCTTAGCCACATGCTTCAGAATAGATGGAAGACAAGAAGGAAGAAGAAAGGAAGGAAGGAGGGAGGGAGAGAGGAGGGAGGGAAGGAGAAGGGGAGGAAGGAAGAGAGGGAGGGACAGAGGGAGGGGTGGAGGGAAGGAGAGAGGGAGGGGGAGGGAGGGAGGAAGGAAGGAAGCAGAGAGGGAGGGAGGAAAGAAGGAGAGAGGGAGGAGGGGAAGAGAAAGAAGAAAGAAAGGAAAGAGCCAGCAGGGCTGGGAGGATGCACTCTTTGCTGGTCCCTTCCCGGATGGGAGCAAAAACCCCTGGTCTCAAGGCTCCGGGAGCCCCTTCAGGCTGTGCCATTACATCACCCCCTTATGCCTGTTCTTATTGGTTCTCCTTCCCCCAAGGATAGCCTCAACCCAATCCAACCCTAACTCCACATCAGAGACTTAACTTGAAGAACCTTTTCACACTCCAACCCTAGGGAAGAGAGGGAACCAGGAAAGAAGAGGGGGAGATTTTAATGCTCAAATGCTTCAAATGGATTAAGCATTTGGTTTTACTTGGATTTTTTTTTTTTTTCCATGAATCTAAGCCATTTTGCATTTTGGAACCCTTCTGCAAACAGAGCAGTTTGTCTTTGTGTTTGTTCATTTCAAAACAAATATTTGCCTGCCAAGCAAATACTGTCTCTTAGGATGTGCTATTAATAGGATAATTAGGCAGCCGGTAATGAAAAGGATTGCTGGTAATTATGGCAAGATTTGTTTTGGCATTTGAAGTCAGCGATGGAGGCTGGAGTGCTAAAATCTACCTTAGAGTTAATTAGTACAATTAGAACACACCTGAAAAAATAGCCCAGCTAAATAACACTTTGCTTTCCTTTTAAAGTGACAGTGCCTAACCCTCGCCCAGCTGCGTGGGCAGTCTGGGCCCTGGTATTTCCAACATGACAGAAGGCCAGGGACGAGAAGGAGAAGTTCACCTCGAATTGGTTTCCAAAGCTCGCATTTGCTGAGAGCTATTTCCCCTTTCCTTTCAATGCTGTGCCAACCCGTCCTGCTTGTGTCTGTAAGCAGCTTCTCTCCTGAAAGCCTCAGAACCCTTCGTGACAGAAAAGCAAAAGCTTAGTTCATTTTTCAGAAAAGGAAATGGGAAACGAAAGGTTCCAGGGGGTTGCCCAAGGCCAGAGTGCCGTGAGAGGTGAGGGTTGGATGGAAGGGCGGCAGTCTACACCTAAAATGAGTTGAACAAAGTCAGAGAAAATCAGCTTGCCAACTCATGTAGAGATCGCCATGCCGAGTTTAGGAGTCGCTCTTTAGGCAGGTTCTCAAGGCCCTCCAGTCTGTGACCCTGGTCACCACCACTGGTGGTATAAGGACTCGGAGATGTCTAAAGTCATTGGCCTTAGAAAACACTCAAGGAGCTGAGGAGATAACTCAGTAGAGTAAGTGCTTGCCTGGTAAGTGCAAGGAACTGAGTTCTATCCCCAATTCCAAAAAAAAAAAAAAAAAGAAGAAAACACTCAAGGGCTAGAAGTGGCATCACACACCTACGATTTCAGCACTCCAGAGACATAGACAGGATAATATTGGTGAGTTCGAGGTCAGCCTGGGCTACAAAGTGAGCTCAGGGCCAGACTGAAATGCATAGTAAAACCCTAGTTCAAAAACTCAAAATGAAAGAGAGAGAGACAGAGAAAGAAAGAGAGAGAGAGTGAAAGAGGAAGAGGAAGAGGAACAAAAAGAAGAAGGAGAAGAAGAACAAGAAGAAGAAGAAGAACAAGAACAAGAAGAAGAAGAAGGAGGAGGAGGAGGAGGGGGAGGAGGGGGGGGAGGAGGAGGAGAGGAGGAAGAGGAAGAGGAGGTCAAAGAGGAAGAGGAGGGAGCAGGGAGTGAGGGAAGGAAGGGAGAGAGAAAGAAAGAAAGAAAGAAAGAACTCTCAAGTGTGTCCTTCCTCTTTGCTGCTGGCTGTCTCCTTGCTGTAGCCCATGCTTGGCAAGGTTTCCTTGGTCGGCAGGTGGGGGTGTGCCATGCTGGCATGGATGGACCCATGTGTACGTTTCACCAGGGGTAGGTGTGTGTTTGCAGGAAGAGGTGTGGGGACGTGTGGATCTGTGAGCCTGGGACTTTGAGTAGGCATACACCTATGTGTGTGTGTGTGCACATGCATGCATGTACATGTGTGTGCGGGGGCACACACACACACACACACACAGAAGAGCAGTAGGAAAATAAACAGAAAGGGCCCATGGTTATTTTAAAGAAAAGTTCTGCGGCGGGGTAGGTTACTCTGGCTCTGAAGCCTGAGCATCGTCGCCCAAAGATTAGGAATAACACCGCTACCCACCGCATGGATTGGTCGTTATACATCTATTGTGAGACTGAGACAAAGTATACAGCACAGTGAGCCCAGCACTGTTATTAATTAACGTATTATTGCTATTACTGCCATTGTCACTGATGTCCTTGTAAAATATGGGCTCTCATGGGTGCTTTGTGTGCCCAGCAAACACTGTGGCCATATGCAGGCCAGCCTTGGGCTGCTCGGGGGAAGGCTTGATGCTGGAGAGCCGGGTGACCTCTGCAAAAGGTGGAGCAAGCCACAGGATCCTGCAAAAAAAATAAAAGAGAGGCTCAGTGTTGGGATTGTGGGCCACTCCTGCACTGTAACCCCTAGAATATTCACTCTATGGTAAAAAAAAAAAAAAAAAAAAAAAAAAAAAGCAGTTAATGATTGAGCACCTCCATGCTACCCACCTGATCCTCATCGCCACCCCAAAGGCAGGTCTCTTTATCTTTCTAAAAATGCAGAGATTGGGGATTCAGAGGGCCTAGTTAACATGCCCTAGGCCACACAGCCAGGATTAAACCTAACCTCCTGGCCTGCAACCCAAACACTTCCCATTGACCACAGTCCAGTGTTCCTCACTGCAGGCTTGGGGACATGGAGTCATGAGAGGTCCCTTCCTAGGAGCTGTCAAACCTCCTCATCACCTCTTGTGCTGACTGGGTGTTAGAAATCACAGGCACAGAACTTGTATTTTGTATACTGAACTCAAACAACAAAAACCTCGCACATGAAAACTTGAAATCTATGTTCCCTGCAGTAGCTGGATTTGCACTGATTAATTAGAAAATTGCATTTATATAACCCTTTAATCTGTCTTTACGTGTTGCTAGGGGGGCAGCGAGCTGGGCAGGGAATTACATCCAGATTAGCCCTGATCCGTAAGCAGCCCGGATGAGAGCTTCTTTCTGTGCTCAGTGGAGAGACACAGAAGGATTTGGGGCGCGGATCCCCGGTGAGGGCTATTGCCCTCTCTCCTGCCTCAGACCCATGTGGTCTGGGGCCTCCAAGGGCTCCCCAGGAAACTTCCCACAGCTGCCTTGGTCAAACAAGGGCTGAGATTACCCAAAGAGCTAATTTCCGGCTGAGTGTGGCCCCTGGTTTCTGAAACAAAATTGGTTTTATTCTTCTCAACATGTGTTTGGTGAGATTAAAGATCCATGCACTGCACAGCTTAATATGAGCTGCACTGGAAGTGACTCACGGTGTCCCCAGAGCAGGAGTAGCAGAGTGGGAGGGAGTGGGGCCTGAAATCCTGCTCAGTGAATCAGAAAAAGAAAGAAAAAGAACCTCAGTGGATAAAGCGGTTTGAAGTAGGGATCTTAATGCTTTGCGATATTTCAGAAGTTATTCTTGATCACAAAGAAAAATCATTGCAAAGTATTTCTATTGTTGCCATTAACTCTCTCTCTCTCTCTCTCTCTCTCTCTCTCTCTCTCTCTCTCTCTTCTTTTTAAAATCTAGATCAACAGCTGGGCTTGGGTGGGGACAGATACGACGGAGGCTGCCAGCCCCATTCTTTAGTAGGCAGGGCTCCATGACCTGTGGTTCTTGGGGGCATGTGCAAGTGGGACCCAAGAACAACGCTGGTCTCACGCTGCCAAATGCAGTAGATGGGGGCAGTTGGGTACCGGGGTGCAACTGGGGCGAAAGGATGTGGCTTGGGGGCAGGGGTGGCCTCAGCACAAAGGACCGGCTACTATGCCGTCTATTGGCAGGAAGGACCACTTCTGTCTGGCCAGAAGTTGCTAACCTTGGCCGATCTATCACCCAACCTGGGCCTGTCCGTTCTTCCTGATCAAGGCAGTCGACGTAATGCCTAGTGAGGCTGATTGGGGCTCTAACGTTCTGCACTCACAAGCCTCACCATGGACGTCACAGCCCATCAGCGCAGCACCTTGCAGCCCCCTGATACTCCACAGCGGTGGGAGAGCGCTATGGTTTTGCACTGTGGGTTCTGCAGTCAGCCCGCGGGCAGGAGTCCACCCTGGTGTCATCATTCCTGAGCTCCTCAGCCTGGGATGAGCTCCCTGGCCTTTCTTTGCTTTGTCTTCCTCCTCTGCGATATCGCAGTGACCACAACCGCACCTGCATCCCAGGGTTTAGTTAAGAAGGAGAGGAGTACACAGGCGCTGAGCGGCAAGTGCGGTACCCGGGCCAGGCAGGTGCTCAGTGTCGCCAGCTGCTGGGATTTACACCTTCTCAGCTGCAAATCCCAGCACCTCCGCCGAGTGCAAATCACAAGGGTCTGCAGACGTGTACCTTGGACAGTTCCCAGCTCGCTCTGCTCCTCTTGAAGCCGCTGTTGAACAGACAGCTACTTGCATGGGCGCAAAGCAGTGCCCCAGTTTTTACCTTGGGGTCTTCCTCCCTAACTCCTACAGTCTTGTCCTCAGAAAAGATAGCACCCAGAGGTGCTCCCACCCCATATCTACCATCAAGTAGTCACACTTGGACTCACTCCCTTTTTTGTCAAGAAGGTGTACATCGGCTGCTTCCCAGGGAGCTCTGCGTATCCCCAAACTGTAAACCAACCCCAATCCTCGTTCAGGCAGAGGAGATGTCTTGGGCAGGGTTGAGCAGGGTGGTACTGCACCGCCAGTAGCCAGGAGCCCGTGTGGGATGTGAGCTCACTTGCAGGATTTCCTCATGCTCATCTATGAAGCCAGGGCTCTAAGTCCCCTTCTGCCAGTGTGGTGGCCAGCAGGACACTGGTACTGTAAATGCTATTAGGGTAAAGAAGGTCTGGATTAAAAAGTCTCTGGGAGGGGCTGGGGAGGTAGCCCTGTGGCACAAGTACCTGCCTGGCAAGTGCAAGGTCATGAGTTCAAACCCCAGTCCTGAAAAAAAAAAAAAAAAAAAAAGTCTCTGGGAAACACAACTGCTCTGTGCCTGTGCTGATGAGCAAACTCATCCACGGGGCTCTGAGGGGCTCTGAGGGGCCCTGTGGCTTCAGATGAAGTTGCCTCAGAGTTCCACCAGCCAAGAGAGCCCTCTGCCCCCCCACCCCAACCCTTCCTACCGGTTTGCTGTGGAGCTGAGTGGAGCCTCCTACTCTTCCTGATCTCAACAAACCGTGCTTCCTCCCAGGACAAAACCAATAGATGCCTCACACTTGGCTGTCCCAACAAGTGGCTCAGTGGCCTCATTTCTTGGCCTGAGGGAGACAGAGGAGAAGAAGAAGCCAGACCCATGCGACCGACCTTGCACAGTGTCAGCAAAAGGAACCCTTAGTGCTTGCCCCTGGGCATCTGGGATGGAAGAGAGAGGGGTCAAAGGAAGATTCAGGAAGCTCCACATGCATTACTGGGCATAAGCAAAGCAGCCAGGCCCAGCTTGCAGAGCAGGTTGTAGTGCACGATGTGAATGAGGCCGCCAGACATCTGGATGTTTCTGCTACCCCAGCCCTCCTGTTGCCATAAATTTAAGCTAATCCTATGGGGCCCGGGATCATAAGAATAATCCTCACATCTGCGTGGGCTTTGCAGCTTTCGAAAGCTCATTCATGGAATTATCTCATTAGTTCCACTCAGTGCCCGTGGGAGGGACTCAAGGGCGACCATCACCACTTGGCAGATGAGATTCTGAGACCCAGGGGGGGAGAGTGACTTTCTCAAGGTCACACAGCAAGGCCGCAGGAGCATCACAATTATGGTTCGGGTTTCCCGCCCCATAAGGACCTTGCTGTCCTACAAAGGATGCTCTGAGAATCAGACATCTACCCCTCATCATGGTAGATAATAGACAACACCAGGGAGAGTCTGGCGTGGAGAAGCCCCGGACCTACCCCACTGCTGCTGCATGGGGATGAGATGTCGCCAGAGGCTCGAGGGACAGCCATGAGCTTCCCAGTCCGTTTGCTCGGGTTCAGATCCCAGCTTCCACGTCGCCAGTCTTCAGACAGTATGGCCCAGCCCTCTGCCTCACGCCCTTGACCGGAAGTGTGGGTGATAACCCCACTGGGACTGCTGCCTGTGTGGCCTGTTCCTGCATCTTCTGATAATGACCAAGCTTGGGAACTCCTCCCTTCCCAGCTCCTGCCATGTAGCTGTGAGTGAAGCTCTCTGATGTGACAGCCACAGAGGTGGTGACCTAAGACAGGTCCCTGTGACTCCCTGATTATAAAGGAAGAGTCCTTTCCTTGCTGGGGGCAAAAATGAGACCATGTCATTTTAATTCTGTGGAGAAAGGCAGCTGAGAGATGGAAGAGAGATGGGGACTGTCTTAGTTACTCTTCTCTCATTGCTGGGACAAATATCCAACACCCAAAATGAAGGAAGAAAAGGTTTATTTAGCTCACAGTTACTGGAGGTTTCAGTCCATATTTGGCTGACCCAAGGCTGAGTTGAAGAGGGCAGAGAGTAGCAGTTCATGGCAGCAAAACAGCAACAACTGCGACAGAGGCAACCAACCAACCAGAGCAGCAGACAGCAACAGCTCAAGTCTGTCTCTCTGTCTCTCTGTCTCTCTTTATGTTGCATTGAGGCTCTCTGCCTTAGGATATCCACTTTAGACCACACCCATACTACCAGCAGTACTCAGACCCATAATCTCATCAGTACTAAAACACACAATCCCAGTAAATCATGAGTCAAGTCTCGAACTCTAGAAGTCCCCGTCCCATGATTCCCTGAAGCTTTGGGGAGACAACTAGACATAAACCATAACAGGGAGAGAGACCCAGAGGTATGAGGAGCCCAGATGTAGTGAACCCAGGAAGGTTTCCCTTCCCCTGGGCATGATGGAAGGGCATATCAATCCCCTAGAGTTTCCTTGATCCAGCCCCCTGGTTCTCAGGCTGTCCTGAATGTCCAGAAAATAAGAATTACCCCCACCTTGGTGTTTAGCTGGGGGGTGGTACATCACCAGTCCAAACACCAAGAAAATAAGTAATACTGCGGGGAGCCATCCAGACAGCACCCCACGTAACCAACAGAGACCTAAGTCCCTTTGGTCACCAACTCTGAACTACTCAGAGGTCAAACAAAGAAGGTGAAAGTCCAGCACTCATCTGAACATCGGGGTGAAAGGGTGCCTTTTTTATGCCCAAGTAGCACATGCTAGGGGCACGTACCTGCTGAGGAGCAGCCCTAGAAAGTAGGGGGCCAGTGGCCCAGACTCCTGGCCTCGGGCCTTTGAGATGCCTGCTCCTCCCCTACCTCTCCCACTTAAAGTAAAGGGGAAAGATGATGCTAGTGAGTATACTGGGTCAGGGGAATGGGCCTGGGTTCTGCCCTTTTTTATTTTTTAAGGGGCACAGGGGTGGGAGGCTGTAGGGATCAAGCCAGATCCTATAATGTGTAGGTAAGAGTGGATTTATAAATCTACTATCCCAAAGCAAGAGACAATCTTATTATGAAATCGTGGACTTGAGATGTCTTGACACAGAGCCTAATGTTCTTCCCCGGGGAAATAACAAGAAGTTTAGGGCTTGGAGAAGTGGCTGGAAAACTAAATCAAGATCATCTTGAAGTAGCAATTCAGTTCTCAGCCTCCTCGGCTTCTGCCTCAGTCCTCCAGCTCTCCAAACTGAAGGAGGACTTGGGTGACTGACAGATTGCCTGAGTTTGTCTGGTGCTGAAAGGTACCGGGGGGAATGAGCAGGTGGCATTCCATGCCCCCTCCTCCCAGCCATCTAGACTGTCTGGCACTGAGGACTTCCTGAGCTAGCAGGGGTCTGGCAAGACTCCCCAACACCCATGTCAAGGCTCTCATATCCTTCTCACCTCGTACCCCGAAGCAGTGTTCTCTCTGTTACTTCAGGGTCCGGTGCAAGCACAGCCCCACCCATAGCCTCTGTCCATGGTCCTGAAATATGGTTTGGGCAAACCAGGGAAAGGCTATTTCTCCCAACCTGAGGACCCCTGTTGGTTCATCCAGATATTCATCCAATAGATATCTTCATAAGGTAGCTTCATCTATATAATAAACCACCTGCCAACATATAGCTTAAAACACAAACATGGCCGGGCGTGGTGGCTCACTCCTGTAATCCCAGCACTTGGGAGGCTGAGGCAGGAGGATCGTTGTGAGTTCAAGACCAGCCTGGGCTACAAAAGTGAGCTCAAGGCCAGCCTGAACTGCACAGTGAGACCCTGTCAAAAAAAAAAAAAAAAAACATGTATTGTTTCTTAGGGCTGTCTGGGTTGGCGAGACCATGTTGGTTGGGGCTGGGTGTTCTAGCATGGCTCTTGTGGTGCCTTGCAAGATGTTGTTTGGCCTTTCAATTGTTTCCTCAAGCATCCTAGCTCAGCTTGATGTGTGTAGGGGACACAGAGCCCCAAGCCTACAGAAGAAGGTGAGCTCCAGTCCCCAAGATCTTCCCATAAGTCCATGTCCCATTTTCTAATGTTGCATTGTTTAAGATAAGTCAGTCACACAGATAAGCCTAGAACCGGTGTAGGAGGGGTCGGTAAAGGGACAGCTGAGGTCATGATTTGGAAACATTTCTCCAAATCCTGCATCTCCAGTGTGCTGTAAGGCTGCAAATACGGGTGTGACCCTCCATTGACCCTATGGAGATATGACCTCACTCCTAGAGCTGGTTCAAGCCAAGAATCCATTTGGCCCAAACCACCTTCATAATTATATCAAGAATGATCCACAGTCTTTTAGAACACTGTCTCCCAACATCCAGGGCCATGCATCTAGTTCTTGCTGAATCAGAGGACAATTATTTTCTCTTCTCTCTCTCTCTCTCTCTCTCTCTCTCTCTCTCTCTCTCTCTCTCTCTCTCTCTCTCTCCTTTCAATGAACAAAATCCTTCTGAGTTGCAAACCTTTTCAACAGTCTTCAGCAATAATTTTTTGAGTTATGTATGGCTGGGCAATAAATCTTCAGTCACCTTCTTGGGTGACCGCAGAGGAAGGCTAAAGGAAAAGTCGCTGTTCCCCAACTCCCCAGAAAGGAGGAGATTCTAGAGAGCCCCTGCCAGGGGCCACAGCCTGGCACAGCTTCTATTTCAATTCTCAGAGCATCTCCACTTCATAGAGAAAGGAGCTGAGAAGAGGAAGTCTGGGCCAAAGTCACACACACAGCAAGGTCAATGGCAAGAATCCAGATCCAGGCATCCCAAGTGCAGAGATTTTTGCCACCGCGCTCCTTCACTGCAGGGCTGCAGGGCACTTACACCCAGGGGCAGGACCCCAAGCTTTGACCCCAGCTCTACCCCAGCTCCAGCGTTAGCTCAAGAGGCTCACTTACCTGTCCTTTTTGTGCCTCTGTCATCTCAGGTGTGACGCGCACATCACTGGACTGCAGCACCAACCAATCCAAGCCTGCCCTGGGTGTATACAGATGCCCCACTCTCTTGCATTGTGGACAGGAAGGTCACCCATTCTCTTCAGACGCTGTGAGCTTGACAGCACCTTCCAGAACATTCCGAGTGTGTTCTTCAGTCTGGTGGTTTCTAGGAATTCATATTGGAGAAATATATCCAGATGGGAGTAGGGAAAGATGTGCAAAGATGGTTAGTTCTGCATTGACTATGATAGCAAAAATAAGCTTAAAATAATGTATAGGGCCAGTGAGATGGCTCAGTGGTCTAAAGAGACTGCATAGGCAAGCTTAGGCAACCGCAGGGACTGTGGTTCGATCCCTGGCACCACATGCTGCACCAGCCCCACCCCCACAACAGGCTGAGCCAGCCATAAATAATAATAATAATAATAATAATAATAATAATATCCCTCAAAATTATGATTCTTCACGGTACAAAATGTAGCATTTAAAGCGGGGAGGGGAGATCTACAAAGAAAAAATATTTCTAAGACACAATATTTTGGGGCCCGGCGGGATGGCTCAGTGGTCTAAAGCACCTGCTTGGGGAAGCTTGGGCGGCTTCAGGGACCGCGGTTCGATCCCCGGCACCACATGCTGCGCCAGTCCTGCCCTCGGGGCGGGCTGAGCTGGCCATGAAAATGAGTGAATAAGCAAACAAGGGTTCTGAAACAAGAAAAATAAATAAATAAATAAATAAA